>OLKM01000977.1:55000-116889 GCA_900291075.1 Melanogrammus aeglefinus | reverse complement strand
TCTGTGTGTGTGTGGTGTGGGTGTGTGTGGTGTGTTGTGTGGTTGTGTGTGTGTGTGTGTGGTTGTGTATGTGTAAATTGTGTATTGTGGTTGTGTGTGTGTGTGTGTGTGTGTGTGTGTGGTGGTGTGTGTGTGTGTGTGTGTGGTGTGTGTGTGTGTGTGTGCGTGGGAGAGTGGATTAGCATGCGTGTGGGCCTGAGGGGGGGGCATGCTGACCCCTCTGACATCATGTGACACACTGCCACAGATTCTATTTCCATGCAGTCTGTCGCTTCATATGAATGTCTAGAAACATGCAGAGAGACAGACGTACAGACAGACACACAGACACACAGACAGACATACAGACAGCCTTACGCCCGGTGTGCTGCACGCTGCAGGAGAGGTCTTCTGTCTGCAGCAACAGGGGCTCCACAGCTCCAGTTGAATCCACCTAGGGGACCCAGTATATCTCTATACCCCTCTATATACCCCCTCTTATACCTTGTGACGCTCTATATCCCCTCTATAATACCCTCTATATCCCTCTATAAAGCTCCTCTATACCCCCTCTGATACCCGTTATACCCCTCTATAACCTCTATAACCCTGTAACCGCTCTATACCCTGCTATATATCCTCTTATACCTCCTCTATACCCTCTAAACCTCTATACTCTTCTATAGATCCCTCTATAACCCCTCTATACCCTCATACCCCTCTATTAACCCCTCTATCACCTCCTCTACTCCCCCTCGTATACACTTCTGTACCTCTATAACGCCTCTATAATCCTTTATACCCATCATATAACCCTCTATACCCCCTATACCCATACCTCTATACCCTCTATGCTCTATAGAGCACATTTAGATCCTCTACTACCTTCTTACCCTCTACAGCTCATACCCTCTTATACCTCTAACATACCTTCTAATACCCTTCTAGCATGCCTCTATAAGCCTCATGTACAACTCTATACAGGCCTCTATACATCCTCTATAAGCCTTATAACCCTCTATAACCCCTCTATAACCCTCTTATAACCCTTCTTTACCTCTATATCACCTCTATAACCTCTATTACACTCTTATAACCCTCTATCACATCCTCTATACCCTCTATACACCTCTATATGCACTCTATACCACTCTATCTTCTTCCTCTCCAGCTGTGGATCAGAGCTCAGGGATATATATACTCTGGTCTAAACGTGGACTCATGTATTCTGAGTGACAGCGCTTCTGTTCCTTCTGCTCCCGGCTCCCTTTCAACGGCTCTCATTGACCTCCTCGCTGCTGAGTACGAGAGGAGAGGTGTCTGGCCAGAGACAGCACCACCTTCCTGCACCTCTACGATAGAGCACCACTCCTCCACCTCTATAGATCGAGTCCAGGACTCTCTCCACTCTTAGATATGAGTCAGGACATCGATCCTCCACCCTCTATAGATAAGAGTCCAGACCTCCTTCCACTCTCTATAAGATAGAGCCAGGACCTCCTCCAACACTCTATAGAAGTCCAGGACCTCCTCCACCCTCTATAGGTCGTGCCAGGACCTCTCACCCTCTATAGATACGAGTAGAGTCAGTACCTCCTCCAGCTCTATAGATAGAGTCCAGTGCTCCTCACCCTCTATAGATAGAGTCCAGGACCTCCTCCACTCTCTATAGATAGAGTCCAGGACCTCCTCCACCCTCTATAGAGTCCAGGACCTCCTCCACCCTCTATAGGTAGTCCAGGACCTCCTCCACCCTCTATAGAGTTCAGGACCTCCTCCACCCTCTATAGATAGAGTCCAGGACCTCCTATACCCTATATAGACAGAGTCCAGGACCTCCTCCACCCTCTATAGATAGTCCAGGACCTCCTCCACCTTCTATAGAGTCCAGGACCTCCTCCACCCTATATAGATAGTCCAGGAACACTTGGTGACCAATCAGACGGCTGGAGAATGTGGCTGAGAGTGGGGCCTCTGTCAGCGTAGTATAGAGAACCAACTTAGCAGCCGAGGTACGGACCTCGTATGGGGGGGGGGGAGGGGGGGGGGGGTAACAACAGGTGTTGAGAAACTCAGCAGAAATCAACAATGACCTGGTAGACCTGGGGGCTCTGTGGTTGAGAGTTTGGCGTTAGCAGACAAAGGACTTCTGTGAGAGATCCAGGTCATTAGGAGGCAGGTGTGGGGGCGGCTGCTGGAGACACTGTGACCCCCGGACCGTGCTGTTACCAGTAAGCTCCATGAGGGAACCAGGCTGCCCACTAGATGGCTGACCTTGTGCTGGAAACGCCGGGCGCTGCCGTGCCCGCAGGATGACTAGCAGAATCGCCATCGCTGGTCCATGCATGACGTAATGGAGCAGGGTCGCATCAGGGCTGACACCGACGGGCCGGCTGACCCACATCACGGCTCAGGGCGCGCTTCTGACTCTGATGCCTCGGAAAAACAATTGTTTGTTTGGCTTACAAGCACTGGGCAAAAATGATCCTATGAGGTATGTGGAATATGGAGTAAATGTGGGGTATATGCATAGTATATGTTGAGTATATGTTGAGAGCATACATTCAGCCGAATTCATCATCCCATGATGCTGAATGCAAACACATGGAACCACGCAACCTCTGAACAGCCTTCAGACCTGTGTGTGTGTGTGTCTGTGTGTGTGTGTGTGTGTGTGTGTGTGTGTGTGTGTGTGTGTGTGTGTGTGTGTGTGTGTGTGTGTGTGTGTGTGTGTGTGTCTGAAAGACGAGTCTGAAAGACGTGTGTGTGTCTGAAAAGACAAGGACAATATGGTGGACAACATTAGGATCCCATCACACACACACACACACAACACACACAACACACACACACACCACACACACACACACACACTACACCACACACACACACACAGCACACCACACAACACGTAGCAGAGACGACATGGACAGTGAGGGTAAGCAACCCCTCCACCCTCCCATTGAGAACACAACGGACCATCGACACTCAGACACTACAAAGCGTCCATTGTTGAACGATTTGATTCTGATTCTCTGACTGCATCACACACTGCTGTTATAGATCCACAGATACAGAACAGATCTACAGATACAGAACAGATCTACAGATACAGAACAGATCTACAGATACAGAACAGATCTACAGAAGCACAGAGGACGCAGGTAACAGGATGCGGTGGGAGACAGAAAAAGGGAACGCCCCGTTCTCGGCCGTTGTTGAACCGCTCCTCTCTGAACTCGAGACATGGCGCGTCCGGTGCTCTATGACACAGCGCCACCAATGTGTCCCGGGAGGGAACACCTCCCCCCACACACATGGTCGCGGGAGATACCCCGCGCAGCGAACCGGACGACCGTCCGGGGTTAGCTCCAGTGGCGTCCGTCTGTCCTGTGGTGGGCGATAAAGGGGGGGGGGGCAAGGGGTTTATTGAGCGGTTGATTGAGTAAGCCAAGCTGCAGGATGGGGGGTGATGTCAGCGTGGGTGTGTTTCAACAGGAACCCCGACCCAGAGGTTCATGATCTCCCAGTGGAACTTCTGGGTAGAGGGGTGGTGTGGTCGTGTGCGTGTATCCCTCCCTGCGTGTGTGTGTGTGCGTATGCGTGTGCTAGTGTGTGTGTGTGTGTGTGTGTGCGTGTGTGTGTGTGTGTGGTGTGTGTGTGTGTGTGTGTGTGTGTGTGTGTGTGTGTGTGTGTGTGTGTGTGTGTGTGTGTGGGGGGGGTGGGTGGCATGAGGATGGGAGAGAGCTGAAAGGAAGAAGATAGGCCACCATAAATCTGTCCAAAGTGCAGAAGTTATCCATCTAGTTCTAGATCTAGAACTAGATCTAGTTCTAGATCTAGTTATCCATGTGGGAGTTTATCAAGCACACACACGTACACACGCTTACACGCACATGCTTCACACAGACACACAAGCTTACACGCACACATGCTCTTACACAAACACACTCCTACACACACACACACACGCTTGCACACACACAGACGCACACACACTTACATACCAGAGATCATCTGCATCTGGGCAACCATATGTGCCTTTTGCATAAACGCAGTCAATGCTGTCAGTCTGTGGACTGTATGTGGAGGGGGGGGGGTAAACGACTGAGAGGGGTGGCTGGAATACTACTGGGGGGGGAAGGAGAGAGCGAGAGAGAGGGAGAGGGAGAGAGAGAGAGAGCGAGAGCGAGAGAGAGGAAGAGAGAGAGAGGGAGGAGAGGGGAGAGAGAGAGAGAGAACAGAGAGAGAGAGAGAGAGGAGAGAGAGAGAGAGAGAGAGAGAGAGAGAGAGAGAGAGAGAGAGGAGAGGGAGGGAGAAGAGAGGGAGAGAGAGAGAGAGAGAGAGAGAAGAGAGAGAGAGCCACTAACACCCCCGCTGGGACAGTGAGGGCAAACTAAAGGGCACCATACACCTCTCGCCCGTGGAGCCGACCTGCAGTGGTTGAATTCTCACGGATGAGGGCGTAAAGCCTGAGATTAGTCCACAGCACCTATCAGATGGAGCCGGGGGGGGGAGATGGCATCGCTCCCGGCGGCTGCTCACTGGATGTTCCCATCAGACACTGGGAGGGCGCAGATTACAGCCCGTGGAGCCCTGGTCAGAGTGGGGAGCGCCTGGTGGTCAGAGTGGGGAGCGCCTGGTGGTCAGAGTGGGGAGCGCCTGGTGGTCAGGGCCCATCAGAGGCCTGGCCAGAGGCTGGACCCGGGGAGAGAAGAGGCTTCTGTCAGCATGCCGTGCTGTCGAGGGCCTTGTGCTGGTAGGATTTCAGAGTTTGTATTTGTATTATTTTATTATTTTATTCCTTGTCCTGCTCTCTTCTGCCTTTAGAGAGACACATTGGTTTGGTCCGTTTACTGCACACACACACGCACGCACACTGACACACACAAACACACACACGCACACATGCACAACCATTCTGAAACACAATTAGCCACAAACTGCGTGAGTGGAGTCGTGGCTCTGTCTTGCTGGCTGGAAGGATACAGAGCTCTCCGTTACACGCTCACGCATCTGCTGGTAACACAGGTCCTGTTGCTAACACTCTCTCTCTCCTGCTCTCTCTCCTCTTCTCTCGTCTCTTCTCTCTCTCTCTCTCTCTCTCTCTCTCTTCTCATTCACTCTCCTCTCTTCTCTCTCATCTCTCTAGCCTCTCTCTCTCTTCTCTCTCTTCTCTCTGCGCTCTCTTCTCTCATCTCTCTCTCGTCTCTCTCTCTCTCATGTCTCTCAGTCTCTCTCTCTATCTCTCTCTCTTGCCTCTCTCTCTCTCCTCATCCTTCTCTTTCTCTCTCTCTCTCTTACTCTCATTCTCTATCTCCCTATCTATGGCTCTCTCTCTCTCTCTCTCTCTCTCTCTCTCTCTCTCTCTCTCTCTCTCTCCTCTTCTTTTCCTTCTTCTTTCTCTCTTCTCTTCTTGTGTGTCTCTCTCTCTCTCTCTCTCTCTCTCTCTCTCTCTCTCTCTCTCTCTCTCTCTCTCTCTCTCTCTCTCTCTCTCTCTCTCTCTCTCCTCTCGACTTGACCTGCTTTCTTGGCCTTCTCTTGTCTTTCTCTCCTCCCCCTTTCCCTCCTTTTGATGTCAGGGAATGAGAAACAAATGATGAGGGGCAGCATATTTTTATTAATTACCTCATTAAAGGAGAACGCAGACCTGGTTCGGGCTAACGACGGAGAGGGAAGGTTGGAGCTCGCATGGAGTGACGCTGGTTTGAAATCTTTCTTTCTTATTGCCATGGGAGAGATGGAGTGGGGGTTGGAGTAGAGAGAGAGAGAGAGAGAGAGAGAGTATTGGATGAGGGTAGGCCAACCTTGACACAGATTGCCTACTTTCTATGGGGATATTTGTAGTACATTTGGAGAGGGGAGAATTAATTATATTTGTTATATTTCAAAGCACACATATTCCACGATTTTAACCAGTGAGTCATTCCATCGCGCAAACAAAGACACAAAGACACTGACAAACAAAGAGCCTGATAATTCGAGCTGGAGTGGAGATGATATGTGTGTGTGTGTTTGGCTTTGTGCGCGCGTTGACTTCAAAGCCACATATTGAAAGAGTGTTGATTCTAGTGTTGAGCTTGACACTATTTTTTAAGGGTCATTTTGAGGCTTGTCTCTTTAAAATAGCCATCAATCTTCAATCAAATGTACGTCAAATAACAGTGACAGTAGATAAAAAAAAGATAGATTGACTAAAAGATAAGATAAAATATCTAGATATCTAGATAGATAGATAGATAGATAGATAGATAGATAGATAGATAGATAGATAGATAGATAGATAGATAGATAGATAGATAGATAGATAGATAGATAGATAGATAGATACAAAGCCATTTCAAAGATAATACGGGGGAAAAATCAGCCGGTAATAAATTCACCAGCCCCGGTTTATAATTTAAAATCCAATACTTGCGCGCTGGCGTGGAACGCTGGGTGGTGTTAGGTGTTAGCCACACCGACCAAGTTGCTTAATTCACTGTATGAAATCAATGTTCAGGCCCATTTCAATCTGTTGGGCTCTCATTAGCTCCACCAGGCCGGGCGCGACAGGCCGTGAGAGGCGGTCCCCAGGTGAGGCAGACAGCCTTGGCCCCTCCCCCGCCGTAGACACTAAACCGCCGCGAGCAGCTAATCGATGCTACCTAGCGCCGCGCTAGCTCCGGACCGATTTGAGAGAACAAAGGGGGACGACTGACAGCCAATCAGGCGAATCCACTGACACCGCGCCGACACACAGAATCAGTCAATGGCTATGTATTAAATATCGGTGTGTGTGTGGGGGGGCCTTTGAATATTATCGACGGATGTTTCTGTGTGTGTGTGTGTGTGTGTGTGTGTGTGTGTGTGTGTGTGTGTGTGTGTGTGTGTGTGTGTGTGTGTGTGTGTGTGTGTGTGTGTGTGTGTGTGTGTGTGTGTGTGTGTGTGTGTGTGTGTGTGTGTGTGTGTGGGCCAGTGCCAATCGTGGTGAGCAGCAGTTTTGAGCTGCATTACCTGTGACTAATCATTCCGATCCATCTATCAGTCTGTGTGTGTGTGTGTGTGTGTGTGTGTGTGTGTGTGTGTGTGTGTGTGTGTGTGTGTGTGTGTGTGTGTGTGTGTGTGTGTGTGTGTGTGTGTGTGTGTGTGTGTGTGTGTGTGTGTGTGTGTGTGTGTGTGTGTGTGTGTGTGTGTGTGTGTGTGTCTTTAAAGTGTGTGTGTTTTCGTCTCGGTAATAGGATGTAAATAGGCCAGCTCTCACACCTTTGGTAGATGGCGGGCGGGTCTAATTCACATGTTCGACGCGGCGTGCTCATCAATCAGGAGGGAGACAGCTACAGATGGTGTGCCATGATGGCCAGAAAACTCCATTAAGGTCCCACTGAGCTTCAAACCCGCTCCTCATGCTAAATGACAAGCCCAACTCCTCGCTGGTGTCACTACCCGTCTCTCTCCTCCCGTTCGCATCCTTCACGTCTCCCTCTGTGGCAATATTTCCCTGTTTATCTTTCTTTCCTTCCTTTACTTCCGTCGATTCATTCGTACGACTTTATTTCCCAAATAAATAGTGAGGCAAAAGGACGTATTTTTTTGGACAGGTTCTGATTTCAGAGTAGCTTGCCTCGATGCAACTCTTGGAAGGTCAAATTAAAGTAAACTTGCGCAGCCAATTCCATGTTATGCCAATTACCGTTGGCTTAACATCGACCACCAAATGTCCTCGGACATGAAGTCAATGAAAATAGTAGTTAGTGTTCAAACTTTTGACTGGTTCACACAACAAACATACTGCATTAAAACCTTCACTGAGTGCCTTAGCATGAAGGGCCCCTTCTAGAGAGGGAATCCATTTTACTCATTCACCCCCAATATTCTTATTGAAAATTGCAGCACGTTCGTGCTTTAACTGATTAAAATGCAAATAATCATTTAGCATTTTCTTGACTTCTCGTTACGTGGACTGTGGAAGAAGAGCACTAAAGCACCTTTTAAATACAGGAAGTAGTTTGTATGGTTGTTGAAATTAACCTCGGGCATTACAAACACTTAAACTTCAGATTGAACAAGATAGTGGTTAACCTTTGGAGATTTCGAAAAGAAGTCTTTAGACCCAGAACGCATATCTCCATATCCCCGCCCAAATTAAGTGAGGCGGATGAGGAATGATCGGATGAGAGAGTACAGCAGGGTGAAATAGTGAAATGAAAGTCAGATAAATCAATGATTATTTTAATTTAATGGCTTTGCCACATCCCTTTTAAGCCCTGAGCTATGAGGCACATACCTTCTCACTTCTCCTCTCCTGTCACCTTTTTGAAGGATAGGTTTCTGTTTTATTGGTATGAATGAATGCTGTGAGGGCACTCTTCTTTGTTTATTTTACCCTTTCTCTCAAACACACATTCACGCGCCCACATACGCACACACACATGCCCACACACACACACACACACACACACACACACACACACACACACACACACACACACACACACACACACACACACACACACACACACACACACACACACACACACACACACACACACACACACACACACACACACACACACACACACACACACACACACACACACACCACACACACACACACACACACATCACACACACACACACAACACACACACACACACACACACACACACACACACACACACACACACACACACACACACACACAAAAGCAATAAGATCAACCTAAAATATTCATTACCAAATCATACGCGTTTTATCCGGGTCCTTCTAAGCCTGCGTCGAGGTTAACGTCCCTGAGCTCCAACAACGGCAAGATCAATGATGTATCGTGAATGTTGCCCGCGATGCCATTTCGGTTCTAACTGCACGTGCAGGGGGGGCTCCCAAGGCTGCCATATTGGCTCAGAGCTCCTGCAGCGTGTGGACGGGTGAACCCACGGGTGAACCGCTCTCTTCCTTCAAGATCCCCCCCCCCCCCCCCCCCCCTTCTGCTGTGAAGTCTGTGTACAGGGAGCAGGTAATGAAGAGCTGAATATGCGCGTGTGGCATTTTCCACAGCTCACTGAGGAGCTGGACCGCAGTACAAAGTGGAACGCACTTCATGGTGTCGGTTCTTTGATAAAGATGGATTGCGGCGGCGTAGGGGAGATAAAGCAATTGCGCTTTGACATTTATTTTACAGTTTGTCCTCCCAAGCAGCCACAAATGAAATAGACTGAGCTGGTGAGGGGGTTGAGGGGGGGGGGTGTAGATATGTAAACTGTCATCTAAATTGGATGTGGACAGCGTAGCAGGAACACGGGTAAATTGTCCGTTGAGTGTTTTGTGTGTTTTGATGCTCAGTGGTATTATGTTTGTTTTGCCTCTGCGACCGCGAGCGTGAAGAGCGACAGAACGAGAGATGGGAAGAGAAGAGTGGCTCAGGAGGTAGAGCGGGTCGGCTGGTAACTTCAAGGTCGCTAGTTTGGTCCCCGTCTCCTCCAAGCTGTGCGTGTCGAGGTGTCCCTGAGCAAAAACCCCCTCACCCTCACTGCTCCTCGACGAGCTGGTTGTCGCCTTGCCTGGCTGACACCGTCGTGGGTGAGTGAATGTGAGCATGAATGTCAGGCAATATTGTAAAGAACCTTGGAGTGGCCACTGGGTAGGAAAGCGCTGCATAAATGCAGTCAATTTAAGAGAAGGAGAGAGGGATTATCACGTAGGTTATGACCCCGGGTGGGAGTCGAACCTGCGTTGCTACGAGGCATCCTGCCTGTGGCTGGCTCCCTGGCTGGCTGAGCCCCAGAGCGCTGAGGTTCTCTGGGGTTTACCTCCACACTGTAAATGGGGGCGCTGAATGAGGACATAAACGTCGCACAGAGTAATGCAGAGAGAATGAGAGATGGTTTGTTTGCACGTGTGTGGGGGAAACGGCGCTTATTCAAACATTTTATTGTCGTGATGGAGATCCTACCGTGGGTAAACACGGTTGTTTGAAAAACCCTGTAAGGAGTCGCGGTACCTTTCCCATCAGAATCTGGGCGTTTCGTCTTAAAATATTGGGGATAATCACGTTCCAAATGGTGTATTGTTATGGCTTTATGTTCAGATTTTATTCCCGTTGTTGTTAAAATAACAGTCTCTGTCTGTGTCTTTGTGTCTGTGTTTTATTTCAGGTCTGGTGAAGCTAGGAATCCACTGTGTCACGTGTCAGAAAGTCGCCATAAAGATTGTCAACCGGGAGAAGCTGAGCGAGTCTGTGCTCATGAAGGTAGGTCATGTGAAGTGTTACCGCGTGTATGAAGGTGTGATTCACAGGCTCCACCAAGAGCCTTTCGATCAGAGTGGGGGTGGACAAGTGACCTTTTACACTCTCTCTTTATCTCTCACTTTCTCTCACTCTGAAACCGCAATCGTTATATCTGTAGTGTGCCATCGAGCAGGAGAATATAACTCTGTTCAAACTAAGTTTGTGTTGAATCGTGTGAAAACGATTGAGAGAGCTTCTCCAAACAACAATAAATACACGCAAACTGCCTGCCTATATGACATACTAATGCACATGAAGGAGTTAATGCGCAGTAGTGTTCCTGATGATGGAGGCGTAACGGTCGATTTCATCCCAAGGAGAGGCTTTTACGACCGGGCAATAACAACAAACTACTTTAAGGAGAGAGAATGGAAGCGCAACCAAAATGGCCCATTTCCTTGACAAACAAAGAGAAACAACTCAAACGAAAAAATATACAAATCTCAGCAGAAGACGTAGAAAAAGCTCAATTTATTAAGCCAATGAAGCCATTATTAAGTCAGTTTCAACAAAATTGTGTCACTTATCTCTTCCTCCTCTCCTCGAATTTCGGCATATTCAAATCTTGTCTGACTAAAATGATTATTTAGCCTTTCCTTGACTTTTAATTACGTGCCTAGTGTAAAAGGGCATTTACTTTACACAATTGTACGCTTCACTAACATCTGTCTTCAGGACCCCCTAACAGCCTCTGCGATGGGATTCAGCTCTTCTGACACCATGCAACAATGTTTTCCTACACCGCAATGATCGGGCAGACGAGGGTCCCCAGGGGCACAGCTTTAAATAACCCCCTCTTCGACCCAAACACAAAATTCCAGTTTCAACAAAACTGTCTCACTCATCTCTTTCTCCTCACCTTTCCTTCAGCTTTTCCCCAGAGTGAATTGTTTTGCGCCGACGTGCTCAGGTGTGCATGTGTTGGTGAACGCCGTCTGTGAGGGACGCCTGTGGCGGCGGGCTGCTCCTTTCAGAGCGTCGACCAATGAAAAGGCAGCTGTCGTGATGGAGGCGTCGGCAGACAGTCAGCGCCATGACCTGCAGCGCCGCTTAGCTCCGCCTAATTGGTCATTAGCACTGACGGCCGTGGTGGGCGTGACACCAGCGGACAGCAGTGATTGGCTGTCGCCTGCCGCCCACCTTGATGTGGTCACAGATGGGGATGGCTGTGGTGGATGGGTCTGTCTGTCTGTCTGTCTGTGTGTGTGTGTGTGTGTGTGTGTGTGTGTGTGTGTGTGTGTGTGTGTGTGTGTGTGTGTGTGTGTGTGTGTGTGTGTGTGTGTGTGTGTGTGTGCGTGTGCGTGTGTGTGTGTGTGTGTCGTTGGGAGAAGGGGGGTTTCCCCCAGCCGGCTCCTTTAATCTTCCCAGCTTCTTGTCTTATTCTACAAGATGCTGGGGCCCTTGGTTGTCATAGCAACAGGGAATGATTGGCTTTTTGGTGGGGGGGGGTTGTGGGTGGCGGAGGGGGGGCAAAGGAACATGGATTGCTTCTTTTTTTCCTCTATCAATGCAAATCCATCAAGTCTGTGAAATAAAGCAGATATGGGTGTATCATATCTATAGAGATTGGTATTGCCTTTCTCCCAGCCCTGGTCGTCCCTTGCATTCATTCCAGCTGCTCCCTCCCCCTTCGTGGGTTGACATTTGGGAAAGGTCCATCTTTGTTTAAGGTAGCCTTTCCACCCCTTTCATGGTGGCATTCCGGGGCTATGTTTACAAGATTTGCATGCAAATAATCTCCTTCCATGGCGTTCTTCACACACACTCACTGAACTGACACACGCTTCACACCTGGCCCAGCAACATCTAGAGGTGGATGTGGGTCAGCCCCCAAAAGGGATACAGCCATTTGAATATCGCCTCTACTGTACACATGGTTATACAGATGTGTGTGTGTGTGTGTGTGTGGGTGGGGGTGTGGGTGTGGGTGTGTGTGGGTGTGGGGGGAGTGAGACAATTTCCAGCGAGTGTGTGCGTTGTGGTAGAGTGAGCCAGTTTCCAGCGAGGGTTTTTGTGTCTGTCTGTCTGTCTGTCTGTCTGTCTGTCTGTCTGTCTGTCTGTCTGTCTGTCTGTCTGTCTGTCTGTCTGTCTGTCTGTCTGTCTGTCTGTCTGTCTGTCTGTCTGTCTGTCTGTCTGTCTGTGTTGCCTTGCCTTGCCTAGTGTGGTAACACGCTAGCGGGCGCATGGCACCCGTTTCACAGCGTGTCTCCCCGTGGTCGCACATCTGTCCGGTGACAGCACCTTACCCCCCCCCCGTCAGGTCGGGGCGTCTGGGCTGACATTTGCCAGACAGTACCCGCCCGGGCTAATGGGAACGCTCGTTAGAGAGGAACGCCGGGAGGAGCGGTCAGACAGGCGCCGCCACCGCGCTGACAGGGCTAGCTGGATGCTAGCTAGCGAGCGTAGCAGACCCCCGTTAGGGTGCGTATTTAGGAACCCTACTATGGCCACGCCAAGACCTGCCCTACTCTACTCTGGCCAATCCCGTCTGGGATGGGCCGGGTTGCATGCAACTGAACTGGACGCTCTATGGTACCCTCGCTGTGAGCATTCGAGAGCGTCACAAAAGAACCCTAACCCTAACCCTAACCCCTAACCCCTAACCCCTACCCCTAGCAGCTAGGGGTAGGGTTAGGGTTAGGGTTACGGGTTAGGTCGTAAAAGCGCGGTAGTCGAATCCATAGACAGTAGAATCAAAGATAGGGATGACTTGTGTGACGGACCAATCAGAAAAGAGGCGGGCGTGTCTTTTCGGGGTGTTGGCGTGGCCTAGTAGGATTCCTTAATTTGCCAGCAGGATCACAGCAGGGACCCGTGAGGGAGAGAGCCCCCGGGACATGATGGGCGCCACATTAAGACACTCGGGACAGGATGGGTTGGGTTGGTGGTCCCCAAAACCCTAAAGAGCGATACATATACAGTATTAATAGTGATCATGGCAATACGAGGTCATGGGAATAACAATAATTGTGAAAGGAAAATCAAGTCTGTGTGTGTGTTTTTATGTCGGGGTTGGTCAGCCACCAGGCTAGGGATATGGGGGAGGGGTTCATGCTCCATTAACCTGTGCCTTCCCAGAGGCCACGCAGACAGGCTGGTAGGATGTGTTTCTTAGGGGTTCCTGTGTTTAGTGGTTATTGATAAAGGGTACCTGAAATAATGGGAGTAGGACACGCTAATGGTGTGTGTGTGTGTGTGTGTGTGTGTGTGTGTGTGTGTGTGTGTGTGTGTGTGTGTGTGTGTGTGTGTGTGTGTGTGTGTGTGTGTGTGTGTGTGTGTGTGTGTGTGTGTGTGTGTGTGTGTGTGTGTGTGTGCGTGCGTGTGTCATGTGATTTTACGTGTGTGCGTGTGATGTGATTTTGTGTGTGGTTGCCATTTGATTTTATGTGTGTGCATGTGAGGTGATTTTGGTTGTGGTTGTGCCATGTGATTTTTGTGTGTACGTTCTGTGTGCCCCATATTGAATCTCCTTGTTTCCAGCTGAAGTGCGCGCTGCAGAGCTTCTTGCCGGTTGCCCTCTCAGGCCTGAGCACTCACTTCATCTGCCCAACGACTGGCTGCCTCAGTTAATGGTGTCAACACACACTTAATTCCGCTGACTCTGTGGAGCGACTCCGTGTCTCTGAGTTTTGCCTGAGTGTGTGCGTGTGTGTGTGTGTGTGTTTGTGGGTGTCGGGTTGTTGCCTTGTATCACCAGCGTGTGTATACATGTAAATCCATGGGGTATGGGGTGTTTGCAGCGTGTCTGATTGCTGTCGGTGTCCCTCGTGGTCGATGGCCTAAGAGCCGTTGACAGAGAGGCAGAGGAGTGGAGGGTAGAGAGGGTAGAGAGGACAGGGTGGGGGCGCACATGAAGGAATCGATCGGCGTCCACCACAGAGGAAGAGAGCATTTGATTGTTTTGAGGCTTCATGACCTTAATCTGCTTCTTCTGACATACGTAGTCTAGCTCTCCCTCTCTTGCTCGCTTCTCTCTTTCTTTCTCTCTCTTTCTCTTTACCTCTCACTCTCTCACTCTTGCATTCTCCCTGGCTCTCACTCTTTCTCTTTTTCTCTCTCTAGCTCGCTACCTCTTTCTTTATTTACCACTATCTCTCTCCCACCCAGATGGTTGAGAACACAGCCTCTGAGAATCTCTCTCTCTCTCTCTCTCTCTCTCTCTCTCTCTCTCTCTCTCTCTCTCTCTCTCTCTCTCTCTCTCTCTCTCTCTCTCTCTCTCTCTCTCTCTCTCTCTCTCTCTCTCTCTCTCTCTCTCTCTCTCTCTCTCTCTCTCTCTCTCTCTCTCTCTCATATATTCTGGTCGCCGTGTCTGACTCACCTTCTCTGTCTTGCTAGAAGAACACACAAGCTAACGTGCAGCTGACCTCCTGTCAGCCCACCACATTCCCACTCCCAGGTTCACCGTTCACCCCATTCCTCTCCTCTCCTCTCCTTGTATTATCATTATTCCTATTCCCTCTCCTATGGTGCCTGTGCAGTGGACAACCCATCTTTTTGCCGTTATTAGAAACACTCCAGTGGTCGGCTCTATAAATAAATGCAGGGTTTGGCGGTGAACCTGAGGCAGGCAGCCACCGGCCGCCCCTGATTGCAGCGCTGTGCGCCCCTCGATTGGATTCCCCCCGACGGGAGCCTCCTCCCCGCTCTCCAGCCCTTCTCTGGTCGCGGGCTCGCCCGGCTGTCCTAGCCACAGATGGGGGTTTGATTACTGGGCGGATGTTCCAATTTCCCGCCCTTCGTGCCCCACAGCCCCGTATCGTGTTTCAATTAAATGGGGATTTGGAGAGCCACTCACCGCACCCTTGTGGATCCTCATAATTCATTAAGAGCGCCGATCGCGAACAGAGCCCTTAACTCAGTCGTGGAGGCAGAGGAAGGGTTGATGGAGCCACAGGAAACCGATATCGGCCATTTTGGATCAAATCTGCTGTGTGTGTGTGTGTGTGTGTGTGTGTGTGTGTGTGTGTGTGTGTGTGTGTGTGTGTGTGTGTGTGTGTGTGTGTGTGTGTGTGTGTGTGTGTTGTGTGTGTGCGTGTGTGGTGTGTTGTGTGTTGTGTGTGGTGGTGTGCGCATGTGTAATCGAATGTACATGCAGCGTGTGCGTTGACGGGGAGCGGGGGTTTAATAGAGTGGAGCGCTCTGCCGTGGATCGATACGAGGGGTGAATCAAATCCGTCGATACCTGAGTCAGTTATTCGACACGCATACTTCGGCCACAGCGCTCTGTGTGACGTAACCGCGGCGACCCCTCGTGACACACACACACACACACACACGCAGCCACCCATCTCCAGTCATCACCGCCCATCTGCCCGACTGCTGTAACGCACACACACACTTTAAATAGAAGGACGGGGAAGGGATGGTGAGCAAAAAAAAGAAAAGCCCGGCGCTGCTTGCATTGCTCAGAGGACGACGTAGGCGGAACTAAAAACAGCAAGCAGAAAAATCCCTGCAGCCATTTTTCTCTTCTGTTCGTGTAGTCAAGTATGTGCAGGGACTCACCCGCCATGGCAGATCCCTCGTCATCATCATCCTCTCATCTCACTCTCTAGCTCTCCCTGCCACTCTCTCTCTGTCTCACCCTTGCTCTTTCTTTCTTTCTTTCTTTCTTTCTTTCTTTCTCTCTCTCTCTCTCTCTCTCTCTCTCTCTCTCTCTCTCTCTCTTCTCTCTTCTCTCTCTCTCTCTCTCTCTCTCTCTCTCTCTCTCTCTCTCTCTCTCTCTCTCTCTCTCTCTCTCTGTCTCTCTCTCTCTCTGTCTCTCTCTCTCTCTCTCTCTCTCTCTCTCTCTCTCTCTCTCTCTCTCTCTCTCTCTCTCTCTCTCTCTCTCTCTCTCTCTCTCTCTCTCTCTCTCTTCTCCTCTCTCTGCTCTCTCTCTCTCTCTCTCTCTCTCTCTCTCTCTCTCTCTCTCTCTCTCTCTCTGCTCTCTCTCTCTGTCTCTCTCTCTGCTCTCTCTCACTCTCTCTCTCTCTCTCTCTCTCTCTCCCTCTCTCCCTCTCTCTCTCTCTCTCTCTCTCTCTCTCTCTCTCTCTCATTATGCACTTTCTGTGGTAGGGAGGCTTACATGTTAAGAGTGTCTTAATGATAATGAACACGGAGCTACCGCGGCGCCGCGCGCGGGATGAGCCTGGGATAATCAAAGTGAATGGATGAAGGGGAGAGGGAGGGAGGATGAAGGGGAGAGGGAGGGAGGATGTAGGGGAGAGGGAGGGAGGATGCAGGGGAGGGAGAGGGAGGATGGTGTTAACTCTGCCAGACTTGTAGCGAGGGGAGGGGATCACAGGAAGACCTCAGCTTTCCTGGGACAAAGGGCAGGTGGAGGGTCCGTGCACTGAGCTGTGACGCTGTAGACGATAAAGTGACAAGCGTCTTGTTGGTTGATTGATGTTTTCCAGGTCCCCCCCCACCGCCCCCTCATGCTGAGATTGCTGATGCCCCCCCCCCCCCCCCAGTACTTTATTACGTCCCATTAACGCTCCGTATGGGTCATAATCGCACATAATAAATGCCGTTGTTGCGTCTGACGGAGAAGGTTGGAGGTGCAGGGGGGTAGTTAATGGCTGTTTATCTTGTACTCGTCTTAATTACCTGTGTGTGTGTGTGTGTGTGTGTGTGTGTGTGTGTGTGTGTGTGTGTGTGTGTGTGTGTGTGTGTGTGTGTGTGTGTGTGTGTGTGTGTGTGTCTTGTGTGTGTGTGTGTGTGTGTGTGTGTGTGTGTGTGCGTGTGGTTGGTGTGTGTGTGTGTGTGTGTGTGTAGCAGAGGGTGTATGCTGGAGACCTAGCGAGTTATCCATAGTGGTTTCATAGGGTAGAACGAAAGACTGGTGAACATGAGGTCACGTCTCTCATGCTCAGCTCTAATGACTGTGAGATGGAGAGCTAGGGTTGGCAGCCAGCTTCAAGACACGTGGTGGACGATCCCTGAGACATGCAAACTGTATTCCACTGAAGCTTAGCCTGAATCAGGCCAGGTACAAGAGGACGTGATGCCTGATATACAGGGGGAAAAACAGTCATATTCATACTGTAAACTGCACAAGATTCAAATCCACTTTTGTTTCTTTTTACTCAACAAATGAATGCATTGATGAAGGAAATGACACGTTCCAACCCATCCCTCGTCACTTAACGCGGGCTGCCTCACCGGCTCCATCGTCTGAAGGACAACGCAGGGAACGCCTCTCGCCGTGGCCTTCCTGCGGAAAATAACTTTTATTTCCGTGTCATTCTTGAAGCCCACGAGGCGCTCGCTGTAACACAACCTGGCAAACATCTGAGGTAGAGCCAACCGGAGGACCTGAGAGAGATCCCGTAGCCAGCCAGGAGAGGAAGGGCATCAAGATGAAAGTCTTGCGAACAAAGTTTATTTTTTGTAATTCATTTTAACTCCTACCGGAGCCCACTTTCTCTGCTCCCAGTCTGCCTCAGCACCGCCCCCTCCACCCTCCACTCTTCACCACCACCTTGCTCTGGATGGGGGGCTGTCAGAGCAGAGAGATGGGGGGAAAAAGTAAGTGTGACAGAGGCTGGTTTTGGTGAAACTGCCAGGCCAAAGATTAAAGTGTGTGGGAGAGAAGTGGGGGCATTTTATTATTTATTTCCTGGCAGTTTCTGGCTCGCCGTGACAGACCTTTTGAAGACCGCTGGCTTTGTTGGGAATCCATTTCAATTATTTATTTTTATTCCGGTTTCTTCCATTCCGAGTTTGGGCTCCTGAGAGGTGTCTTTGTGCACCTGTTCATGGCCACGTCAGCGTGACCCCGGCGTGGGCACGGCCCTTAGCAAAGTAGGGAGACGATGTCCTGGGTGACCAATCAGCTGTCCCTCCCCAGAGGAGGCCTTCAGCCGTGTGTTTGTGTGTGTGTGTGTGGTATGTGTATGTGTATGTGTATGTGTAGGTGTAGGTGTAGGTGTAGGCGTAGGTGTGTGTGTGTGTGTGTGTGTGTGTGTGTGTGTGTGTGTGTGTGTGTGTGTGTGTGTGTGTGTGTGTGTGTGTGTGTGTGTGTGTGTGTGTGCTTTCCTTCCTGATCCGGCCCTTGTCATTGAGAATTTCACCTTTTTTTTTTTTTACATTGTTTTGTTCTAAAATCGTTTAGTATATGATAAATGTGACAACGATGAATTCATGTACAGGCTTTAATTTTAATTTCATGAAATGTGTTGATGGTGCCGCTACTGTGCACAGCTGTACCGCGTTGCAACAGTATGAAACAGAATTCTTTGAAATGTCCAAGTTTTCCCTATCTCCTTCCACCATCACTTCGGCAGGTTATTTTGGCGTCTGTTAAAACTCCACGCATTAAAGTTTTTCGTAGAGTCACACAGGGACAGGATTAGGCTCGCCGTTTATCAGTGACAAGACGTTGCGGCGTCCCACCGACCCGGTATCGGCCGATCAGGAATGGGAAATTCCCAATGATAAGCACTTCCTTCGGGACGTGTTTGAACGCGGAGAACAAGGTCGCTGCGTGGTCTCTGATTGACAATCTGATCTGTTGTTTAACGGCGCCGATGTCTCCTGAGTCAACAGCCCAATCCAAGTCATTATAGATCGGCTATCTTAAGTCCAAGGTGTTCAAATATGTTAGCGCACCCCGTGATTACGCACACACGCAGGCTCAGACTCGCACACAGACACACGAGTAAACACAAAAGCACATGCACACGAACACAGGCACAAGCATGAATGCACACACACAGGCACACACACACACACACACACACACACACACACACACACACACACACACACACACACACACACACACACACACACACACACACACACAGTTGAAAAACGCCGAGAGATATCCATCATGGCGTTAAAGAGCTGGACGTTTTGATAGTTGGTCTCCGTCGCTGAAAGTATGCAGGAGCAGTTAACTGCACAAGAAACAGAACAGGCAAACGGAATAAAGAAAACTTGGGATGAATAGTAGATGCAGCGCTTCTCCCAGAAAGCCATTGTTGTCAACGGTATTACTGACGCATTATTTAACTTTATTTTTTATACCTGATGTAAGTATGTTTTCTTTCCCTACGAGACTTTTATACTTAGTTCTTGCATGATTATTAAAAAGTATTTATAAAAAATATTTCTTTTTTCTAATATATATTTTATACATTGGTAGTCAAGGCGGGGCCCTATTGTTGTTAAGGCGGCCACCTTAACCATACCGTGCCGGGGAAAACACTGAGATGCGCTTGCAGTAGCAACCACACTAATAACACTGAAAGCCAAGCAGAAGTACATTTAATCTCCCGACTGCTGTCAGTAGAGTCCGGACAGTGACTCACTGCTGCAACCCATTGACCAATCAGAGTGCACCCTCTCAGAATGACTCATTGAGAAATCCTTGGACAAAATAAGGATGGACTGAGTGTAGTTGTATCAGAGGGCTCAGGCCTTTAGTCAAATTAATGAGAAGTAGGACGTAGGAAACACAGATGCAGCAGCATTGGCTGGTCACTTGGCAACCATCAACCCTATAGAAATCCGATATAACAACTCGAAGAACTGTCATTGCCGAGTGTCACCCATAGTCACAAAACAGGTGGCAGTATTGCTTCTTTCCAGCAGTGCAGAGATTGCTATGACTGCAGGATATTATTGGCAGGTGATCAGATTGGCACTCTAATTATAACTCCTAACGTTAATGGACCTCACTGCCAAAGTATGATAATGTATGCGTATAATTGGATGCATGTTTTGTAATGAGTATTTCTAGAACATATGTGGCTGATATGAATTGTTGAGTTGAGGCTGAATGTCAGCTTTGTCTTTTAGTCTGGAAATGCTGTGATTGTTACACAATCTGCTTACTTGTTTTACTAATTTGAGTACAATTTATTATGGACTACAGATTTACAAAAACTTAATTATGATAAATAAATAGAAAACCCAAATGGAAATTAAGTCAATTGATGCCAAAAACACTGTAATACAATTAAATTGAGGTAAAATGTTGAGAAATGGCCTGGATTCACACAAATAAGAAAGTATAAATTGTGTTTGAGCGTTCGCATTAGCATACCCATACAAGATATTGATTCTGTAGTTTTCAGATCATGTTTCTTAATTATATTTCCCCTCTGCCTGCGGTTGTTTGTCACTCCATCGCTCTCTGTAACTTGATCAGTTTCAGTGGTTTGTGTTTATCTGTTAATACATTGACATTGACTTATTAATCATGTATTCTGAAATGTCATGCTTGCTTAATTGTTGTATTCTCTCTCTCTCTCTCTCTCTCTCTCTCCTCTCTCTCTCTCTCTCTCTCTCGCGTCTACTCTGTCTCTACTTTACTCTGTCTCTCTCTCTCATTACTCTGAACTGTCATGCTCGCAATTTTCTATCTCTCTCTCTCTCTCTCTCTCTCTCTCTCTCTCTCTCTCTCTCTCTCTCTCTCTAGGTGGAGCGGGAGATAGCTATTCTAAAACTGATAGAGCATCCCCACGTTTTAAAACTCCATGATGTGTATGAAAATAAAAAATATCTGTAAGTACAAATCCTTATGTTTACACTCAACAGTCGTTTTCCCATTACACTGATTTAATTTGAGCTAGCTGATTGCTAGCCATTATGCTAATAGCTTTTCAGCAATGGGTAAGGCCCAAGACACGCAACCAGGCGGAAAGCATAACATGCTCACCATGTTAACTGCGGTAGAAAATAAATGGGCTCCCAGCAAACTAATTTTAGGAAACGCCTGGGGTGTGAACACAACTTTGCCAGTGTGTGATAAAGACTATCTAAAAATAGCTCTTGTTATAGCTGCTCGTAATACAATTATAATTACTTTGCGGTCTTTAACAAGAATTGCATTATGAAAAATACTGACCATTAAAGCCACTATTAAACTGGCACAAAACAAACAACCTTTTCTTCCTAATCATTTCATCTATTTCATAAAAACCAAAGCTATTAATGGAAAAGCCAAACAATTATATAACTAATTATGCCAACTCTGCCCCGTATTTTGTGAACAAATAAATTCCTTAAATTAAATGATTTCCTCCTGGGATTAATAAAGACATTATTGCATCTCATCTATTAAACAGAAGTTAAAATGGACTCTGAGAGGCCTCATCCATCCGACCATCTGAAGCACTCTGAAGTAGCAGATCTCGTAATTTTCCACTGCCTTCCCACACCAAACCTCCACCAGCATGGCGTCTCAACGTTGTGCGTCCTTCCTCTGTACCCCTCGCACACCTCTATCCGCGACCTCGCGCTCCACCACCACCGCTAAACGCACTGTTCAATATTTGATAAAGGCACGCACCGCGCAGCGCAGCACAGCGTGGGATTTGTTTTCCCAGCGATCTCGCCGCGTCAGGGCCCGATGGTCACTTAGGGTTGCGGATGAGGATTTTTTTTTTTGCAAACGCTCACAAATCATGTATGTTTCTCATTAGAACGGGAGAGAAAGCCCTTTGACAGGTCAACGCTTGAGCAGAGCTCCTAATCTGCTAATACATCTCAGAGGAGCGCGGAGGAGAGGGTTGGGTGGAGGGGGTGGGGGGAACACTGAGCTCCCCGCTCAGACGTGGGATCAGCCTCAGTCTCCTCCTCCGGGGGAAACGGCGGAGAGAAGACGGATTGATTCCCAGCGCCCGCTGTTTAGCCGAGCCAGCGTGACGTCTGGGGGATCTGTCCCTGATTTACACCGTGCTTCCACGCGCCACCGTGCTAATATAGCCACTCTGAGTCCAAAATCCCCTGTTATGGATGACGCCGTTAATGTATTACACAGGAGGGATGCTAACGCAGCTCATTCACCCCCCGTCCCCCACACAGGTGCTGGTACAGCCGTAACAGTGGTACCTTAACGATACGGCCCTCACAGTCGTACCTTAACGTACAGCCTTTACACTTGTACCTTAAAGATCTCCTATTATACAACTTTTATGGTCTTCATTTCTTATTAATGACTCCTATAGAGCAACCTGACACGAATCACAGCACAAAAAAACAATGTCGATTTTCGGGAAACTCTTCCTCTCATCTGGGCGCTTTCAGCATTCTCTGTCAACACTCGGCTTCGTCCTTCTCCGCCCCTCTCCTGCCAGCCCCGCTCCGTTGTGATTGGTTACCTTCCGGAAGAGCATGTTGCAGCATTAACATCCATGGGAAAATCCGGATTGTTCTACGTAGATAAATCCCGGAAATTTGAACAAGTGGTACAGCCACCCCAGACAGTCAGCAGGGAATACGTCTTCATGCATGAACGTCATTATTTGACACTTTAGTATGGTTAAACATGTGTCAACGTTTATGGGTCATGAAAGTCGAAAAAGCATACTAGGTGCTCTTTACCCTCACATGACGCAATTATTACATTACACAGGACCAACCTAACGTTCTCCCCACAGGTACCTGGTGCTGGAGCACGTGTCCGGGGGAGAGCTGTTCGACTACCTGGTGAAGAAGGGCCGACTAACGCCCAAGGAGGCCCGCAAGTTCTTCAGACAGATCATCTCTGCCCTCGACTTCTGCCACAGCCACTCCATTTGGTGTGTAGTACACCTGTTGTACACCTGTAGAAGAGAGAGAAACAACAATAGCTCGCTGTCGAAACAGTAACGATGCTCATAGAACCAAGTGCCAAGCCCCAACAATCACTAGGTTAACCCATTCCCTGTATACAACAAATACAGCTAGGATAAGATGCTACACCATGCGGAGTACTATTCTTAAGTACAGGGACACACAACATACAATAATTGCGTACATGAAGTGCCATGACGTACAACATACAATAAGTGCGTAAGAGGGGTGTTTCTGTTCCTAAAACGGGCGGTGGGAGTTACCTTGGTCAGCAGCTTCTGGGTCAGCCATCCGACCAGAGATGTTACACATGTCTCCCATAAAACATCCCGGCCTTCTGCTGATGTTGCACCTAGCAGTGCATTCACAGACGTTTTTATTTTCTTTCGTTAGGCCAGGAGTGCTGAATCGTCAAGGTCTGTCTATGTCCATTTATGGTACAATTTCGATTTGAGGTCCCTTAATGACATAACATGTTTGCTCGTAGATGCCCTCTACGTCTTATCATTCAGAGGGTTTCAAAGAAGAAAGATCTCTTAAGAAACACTTCTCTTTGCTACAGAGGTGTGAACTGTATACTCTCTGCAGCCAGGATGCTCCTTCATCACTGGGTTCTTCTTCTGAGAACCTCTTAAAGGGTCAGCGATGTTAGGCCGAAACACAAATGATCAAATTCATCTGATCTTCCTCACGATCCGCTAGCTGCCTGCCATGATAAGCAGGCCGCCAAAAAACCTTGTCTCTGTAAGTAGCCTATGCTTTGAGATCGTACACAAAAATAAATGGTACTACCAACCACTCAAAACCAAAATAAATAGTATTCCAACCAATCACCGACAAGGGGTGGGTGTGATTTGCGCTGCGTTCGTGATTGTTTTTACTGGATGCCCGAAACACGGGAGGGAGAGGCGAGCTGGCTTTGTTTGTCTGGGATCTCGCCTCAAATACCAACAGAAGTGACGTCGGCCAACATCGCCGATACAACCTTTAAGAGGCACCAGATGCTCTGATGTCCCTCCACCTCAGTACCTCAGTGACCCACCCGGACGCCCCTGGTCAAAGAGCCTTCACGTATCATCAAAAGATGCCCATGACAGGCTCCGCCTTGAAGATAAGGTGTTTGCCCTTGAGAATGGGCCCTGGTGTCTTGTTCATTCAGAGTGAACAAAGGAAAGATTGTACGACTGGATTCTGCTCTTTATCATCTAATTGGCTTAGCTCCGCGCTACACGCTATCATACGCAGGCGAGTGGTTTGTCTGATGCTGCGAAAATGGAACCTTTCTCAGACATACATAATGATATTTTAAAGTGCAAGAGAACCCAAAATTGTGTTTAATGGTCTTAATTGCATGTCTTTGTATGTCTTCTATAATCTTGAAAATAGTGTTCTTTTCCATTGTGTCGCTGTTTCTAAAATAATGCACAATTAATTTTAGAAAAAGGGGTAAAAATCATTTTTGCCAGTCTCCCCTAACGATTATGTGAGTGTTCCAATAAGCCCAGAATCCGAGTCCCATACTTTCTCGACACTGAAGTCCATTCTCACTTTGGAGCCACGACGAAGGGACACAGACTCCTCGCCCCAACCCTCACACCACGGTGTGTGTAGATGTGGGGAGCTCCGTCATCCACCACCGGGATTCATGTTGATGGCTGCATCAGAGATAGGGTTAAGCTTCTCGGACACGTCTAGTCTAACACCATGGCATACACATCGCTGCTCATTATAACGCTCATACTCAACTCAACGACGTGTACAAGCGGAAAAAACAAAGGATCACAAAGTTGGGGCCTTAACCATGGGGAACACACCTCCCCCTGCCCTTACTCTCATTGCATACTGTGTAAGAAGCTGAGGCACAGGTATGACGCTCACTTTAACATCTGCTTCTCTCCCTTCTTTACCTTCAGCCACAGAGATCTGAAACCAGAGAACCTGTTGCTGGACGAGAAGAACAACATTAGGATAGCGGACTTCGGCATGGCCTCTCTGCAGGTCGGGGACAGCCTGCTGGAGACCAGCTGTGGGTGAGTGCCTCAGAGGTTCCTCCAGAGCAGAGACTTATTTTGAATGGGTCACGTGTGTGGTTAAAAAGAAATGAGAGTTATGAGAGTCATGTGCTTTGAATGCAGCGATGAAAATATTGGTTAATTTATGTTTGAGGTCATAATGACATTGTGTTTGAGCGTTTACTAGCCCCCTTTCTGAGAAATAAATTAGCTTGGTTTGAATTGTAGAAAAGGCGGGACAGCGACTTAATGACGAAGGTAAAATGTGGGTCCCAAGCCCAGAACAGTGGAGAACCACTGTACGGAGCCACACTCTCCAGCTGTCAGAGGACCCGAAGCTCTTAATGCGGAGCGGCCGATGAATCGCAAAGGAAAATGTCACAGGGTGGCGGTGCTGCCCTGATGCAGTCGGTCTTTCAGAGGAAAGGCTTGTAGAGTCTTGTAGGTTCACTGTGCCCTCCCCCCCCAGGTGCATGTCTCCTACTGTATCTGACCTGCTCTCTCTTTATTACAGGAACTAGCTGGGGCTGACCTACTATATGTGTAGAGCTAAGTCGATTTTCACCCTATAACGGGATCTTAAACAAATTGGCTAAGCCGGCCCTTTTTACCTTTTTACTTGAACAGACGTTATAGTTCTCTTGGTTCTGTTCCATTCAAAAGGTTATTTGACGATAGCAGGTACCTCCTTCTCCAGATAATCCCCTTCCCCTGTAACATGCCAATGATGGCGACGATCAATCACACTCACTCTGGAGGATTGAATGCATTGCATTATTCAAACACACTCGATGTGAGCACACTGATTGGAGCAGGCTCGACGAGGCTGAAACATACGCGTCTGTTCTTTTGTAGGGCGGTAGTCAACCACAGACAATCTCGGTCCACTGAAATTCGACCGACTCCACGACCGATTGATAACAAATCTTCACGTTGCCTCTAGAATCAGAATCGGCAGTCTAGAGTCAAGATCATCTTAACCGGCCACAGATTACTCTACTCTGCCTGGTAGCTTAAATATTGGGTAGGGGATGTCTGGAGGAAGTCAGTGGGTTTCAGATCCACTCAGAGTCCCACTCGGTTACGGTTGTATAGCGCTTCACACCAGACGAGACGCGGAGTCGCTCCGGCCCCAGCCGCCTCCTCGTTTATTGCGCTCATTAGCCTCGTGCCACTAAAATCATCCAGGGGTCATCCAGGGGTCTGCCAGGAGCCTGGGGGTGTCGCCCATCCGCCAGAACGATGCCTCACGAAGGACACAGTGACGTCCGGGGATCTCTATAATGAAGAAGACAATGATGGGGTGTCAAGATGATGTGTTTTATACATATTGCCATATTTGCGAAACCCTCCTCAGCAAGTCTGTTTGAGATTGGCTCCATGTTGTGTTTATTGTCAAAAGGGCGTCCACATAGCAAACAAAGGGGCCGAGACAAAACAGGTCAACAACACTCCTTCGTGGCCCAAGCGTGGTAACATTCTCAATGTGTGTGTGTGTGTGTGTGTGTGTGTGTGTGTGTGTGTGTGTGTGTGTGTGTGTGTGTGTGTGTGTGTGTGTGTGTGTGTGTGTGTGTGTGTGTGTGTGTGTGTGTGTGTGTGTGTGTGTGGTAGCACGTCGGTTGCATGGAGACCACCCCTAGGGTTACACATACCCCTAGGGATACTTTGGAGTACTTCAGGGGGTATAAAAAAATGAAATAAAATAAAAGATGCCGCAGGCCCATGTTTCACACTTAATTGTGAGTATTTGCACCCTTTTAATGTTCATGTTTACACTGCAAAATAGAACACGCATACATGATTTATGTTCATAGATTTCTTTGCTACCAAAAAGATGAAGGGGTACTCAGCTGAGAAAATATCTTAGAGGGGGTGCACTAGCAGAAAACATTTGAGAACGACTGCGCTATGGGAAGGCAGAGCTCACTGCCCTCCCTTTGGCTGAGCTCGCTGACCACATGACCCTCTGTCGATGACGTCGCTGCACTGCACTCGCCCGTTCCCTGTACCGGACACCGGGGGGCAGAGGGAGGGGCCGATGTAGCCTATCTTTCCGTAGATAACCACGTCAGACGGAGTGCTTTTCAATAACCTCCACGGGCAGCCGCCACCGTTTAGACATGACGCTAATGGAATTTATTAAATGTCGCGCTACAGAAAATTGCCGATCCCTTTTGCCCCCCCGAGCCAAATGTGATGAAATCTGCGGCCGGCCATAATTAGTTTGTGGTTAGCGTGTTTTGACAAAACAGTTTTGGAACAGTGTGAAGTGACCGGTTCTGCATACATTAGCATAACGATGGATGACATTGACAGTGATGAAGTGTGTGTTTGCACCGAGAGTTGTGTTTACGTGGCGAGTGCGTTTGATAAAACGCTCTGACACCCTGACAGAACACACACCCATGCTCTCTGACGCATTTTCTATGAATAATGCGCACGTACACACGTATGTACGCACGCACACAGAATAGACCAGGAATCAGGGTTTAGATGTATGATTTTTAAAGATGATGATGTCCTGAGATCATTACAGATTTGGATCTTCCAATCTGACCTTTGGAAGGCTTTAGCAACAGATGGCAAAGCAAAATCTTTCTTTGAAATGCGTGTCCACGTGTTTCCATCATTGTATCTGCTGGACACATGTGTATGTAGATACACATTAAAGGCACTGTAGGTAAGGGATCTAAGAGCGATTATTTAATCTTAATCTGTTAGTAATGGCATTCTCCTTGATTGGATCAGGGAATACATCTCGCCAGTCAATCTCAGGTGAATGAATTAAACCCGGAGGAGAGCAGGGAGGAAGTAAGCAGAGAGCACGGTGTCGTGTCTTTGGTTGTTTGTTTTAAAGTCTCGATGTATTCCGCTCTTTCTGCGTTGGCTTCCTTCATACTGAATCCATCTCACCTGAATCCATTTAACCGCGATGCAGTGGCCTTTCCCAGGGGAACGCCCCTGTTTCCTCATTAATATGCCCCGTTTGATTAGTCCTTTGCGCATGTTTTGTCACTTTGTTCAAATGGGTTAATGGAACACGACTCAAAGGGTAAACCACCATATATCGAGGTATCAGGACTATTGCTCATTAGTAAGCTGCTCTCAGTGAGCTTTGAGGGTGTGTGTGTGTGTTTGTGTCTTTGTGTGCTTGCGTGTGGTATACTTCATAATTTAATTGTAGTATGCGCCGCAAAAAGCAGGGGGCTTCATGCGGGCCATTGCGAATACTCTTGACTCTTTCATAATTCCGTGTGTGTGTGCGTGTCCCCTCTCCCAACAGATCTCCACATTATGCCTGCCCAGAGGTTATCAGGGTAAGTGCACTCCTCTCCTTTTTCTGTCACACTACAAGCCACTTTCCACAGTGCCTCTTATATCACCACTCTCTCTTAGCTTTTGTGATTTCATTGTGTCCTCTTTCCCCCTCGCTCTCTCCCCGAACTCTCCACTATGTGTGCGGTAGTGCACTTGACCCATGCTGTGCTATCTGAAGGGAAGGTGGTGGTGCGTCTCTCTGTGTCAGTCTGTGTGGTGGTGCTCTTGCATTGAGAAAAAAACAGGGCCGCAATCAAAGCATAGAAGCATCCGTAACCTGAATGACTCATTCTTGCGCTCTCTCTCTCTCTCTCTCTCTCTCTCTCTCTCTCTCTCTCTCTCTCTCTCTCTCTCTCTCTCTCTCTCTCTCTCTCTCTCTCTCTCTCTCTGTCTCTCTCTCTCTCTCTCTGCTCTCTGTCTCTCTCCTCTCTCTCTCTCTCTCTCTCTCTCTCTCTCTCTCTCTCTCTCTCTCTCTCTCTCTCTCTCTCTCTCTCTCTCTCTCTCTCTCTCTCTCTCTCTCTTCTCTCTCTCATCTCTCTCTCTCTCTCTCTCTCTTCTCTCTCTCTCTCTCTCTCTCTCATTCTCTCTCTCTCTCTCTCATTCTCTCTTGCTCACCCTTACATTCTGTCTTACCCTCACTCTCTCTCTCTCTCTCTCTCTCTCTCTCTCTCTCTCTCTCTCTCTCTCTCTCTCTCTCTCTCTCCTCTCTCTCTCTCTCTCTCTCTGTTCATCAATGTCTCTCTGCCCTCTCTCTCCCCAGGGAGAGAAGTACGACGGGAGGAAAGCAGATGCGTGGAGCTGCGGGGTTATCCTCTTTGCACTGTTAGTGGTAAGTAAGTGACAGCAAACCGTTGACCTGGCGACCACGACCACAGACTGTAACTGTCTGTAACGGTCTCTGACTCACCACGAACACTGACTGTTCGGTTCTTTTGTTGCCTTTCTCCTTGAGAACGTGAACGTGAAAAGTTGCACCGGACCAGAAAATATTGCGTATCAATACGTGTGTTGGTTTGACAAAATAGGGGAAGATCCTTGCAAAACTGCTGTAAGAGACCGATCTAGAGTGCTTTGGTGCACTTACAACAATCGCTGCAGACAGAGAAAAGTGGTTGACTCATTGAGGATTTGATTTAGATATTTTGGCAATGGAAGGTAGGGGCAGCATTTCACTGTAGCCTGAAGGAGTACAATTTATGGTAACAGATACATTATAATGTAAACCAACTCACATTGGCAGTACGTTGTCTGTTCCATTACACTCTCTTGAAGGAGTCAGAATGTAGGCTTTTGGGCAAAGAGTTGAACCTCATGTCCGAATCCATGTTTGTGTCTTTTCTGTAGAGTTTGAACAACCAAAATTAATATCTAGGCACTACATCATACCTTCCTTCCTGTTAGTATTTAATTAATAATGAAACATGTGGGAATACATTATACCAGGAGCCTGCAGGTGTTTCCTGTCATTTACTTGTTCATCTTTTGAACACTTTATAAGCAATAATGTCAGCTTCTGTCTTGACAACCTGGTTTGACAACCTGGTTTTGAATTAGAACTTTAACTTTCACTTTGAAATATATATTTTTTTACATATTGAGTAGATCCATCTTTGTAGCCTTTCTTTGTCTGAAATTCAATCTAGCTATTAGGGTGGGATCACATGTAACTCCCAGTTATGAGGGGCCGCCTGGGACAGAATTCATACTTGGTCTTACATACACTATTATACTCTCTCACATACACTTATATACTCTCTCACATACACTAATATACTCTCACATACACTATTATACTCTCTCACATACACTTACATACTCTCTCACATACACTAATATACTCTCTCACATACACCACTATACTCTCTCACTACTATTCTCTCTCTCACATACACTACTATTCTCTCTCACATACACTACTAAACTCTCTCACATACACGACTATACACTCTCATACTTACATGTAAAAGGACTTTAATAGTTTGAATGAAACGGAAGTGAGTTTGAATGAAACAGACGTGAGTTTGAATGAAACGGAAGTGAGATTGAATGAAACGGAAGTGAGTTTGAAGGAAACGGAAGTGAGTTTGAATGAAACGGAAGTGAGATTGAAGGAAACGGAAGTGAGTTTGAAGGAAACGGAAGTGAGTTTGAATGAAACGGAAGTGAGTTTGAATGAAACGGAAGTGAGTTTGAATGAAACGGAAGTGAGTTTGAATGAAACGGATGTGAGTTTGATTCCTCGGTTCCTGATGGGGTGGGCCACCTGTCAATCATAGTGGCACTGGCCCACATTGGTCCCTATGTGGCTCCTCTCCTGCCGCAAACTCACTTCCGTTTCATTCAAACTTACTTCCGTTTCATTCAAACTCACTTCCGTTTCATTCAAACAAACTCACTTCCGTTTCATTCAAACTCACTTCCGTTTCATTCAAACTCTCTTACACATACTACTATACTCTCTTACATACACTATTATACTCTCTTACATACACTACTAATAATCTCTTACACATTATACCTATACTCTCTTACATACACTACTTATACTCTCTCATACTTACATGTAAAAGGAGTGTAATTAGTCTGGTTTGACTGAGTTATATCTGGATGTATATGCGAGATTTATAATAGTGTGTGTAAGCTCCAAGTGTATGAAATTCAAGTCTAGCTATTCGGCGGCTCTCATTACCCAGTGGCTACAGTACCAGCCTACCTCATCCACTGGTGTTGCATGCGAGCGAAATCTATCCTTCAAATCCTCGCTCCAAGCTTGATACTGTAGCTGTTTCAGTTTGCTTCACTGAGGTCCGTTAAAACATGGAAATAGGATAATGCTGGATTCCTTCTAACATGTCATTATGGTGGATTATGTTTCAGGGTTTGAATCAGGCTTTTACAGTCATTATATAATAGGCCTATTAAAAAAAAAAAAGAACCAACTTGCCCATTATGGAGTTTGTAACAGTTCAGTACAATATTTAACCATCATGCAAATGTGATGTGAATCATGATATAAATCATCATTAAAATTAACAAAACAATCGGCTTTGAATGTGCTCATCACATCCGAAGCAGTTCCTACATCGTCCATGTGCGCTGCATGCTACCACAGACGGATGCAAAACACAGTGGAGTGTGATCAAGAGGGAGGCTGATCTTGTGTGATTAAGATAGAGAGTGCTCAACACTGTCGTCATGCGAATATAAATCTCCTCGCTGTCTCCTTTGTTTGGATTACACACACAGTGTCAGTGGCCATCTGGCATGTGTCTCCCCCACACAGTCCCTCTTCCATCAGGATAAAGCACATCAGTCATATCACACAGGATATTATAAACTACCCTGCCCAGCGACTGAGAAACCACGAGGCCTGTTGGTTGGCTGGCGTGAGTGAGGCTAATGTGGCATATTGGATCCTTCTACTACAATTAAATTAACTAAAAATACATACATGACAAACTATTATTATATTCCTTATATTATGAAAAAAAAAGAGGATATGCATTGACGATGAGATGATCTGTTAGTCCTCCTGCTTCACAATCACGTTGTACTTTAAAGCCACATGGTTGCTTTGGTCGTTTTATTACAGTTTTGGGCTTTTATACTGTGCATTAATTTGAATTAAAGCCCACCACTAGTGAATCCTATTGGCTAGCTTAATGCCAATGCTAGAAGGTTGCTAGTTCGATCTCCGGCTCCTCCTAGATGAGTGTGGAGGTGTCCCTGAGCAAGACGCCTCACCCTATCTGTTCCTGAATAGCTGGCTGTCGCCTTGCGTGGTTGACAACGCCGTTGATGGGTGAATGTGTGCATGAATGGGTGAATGTTGTAAAGCTTTTTGAGTGGCCACTGGTTAGAAAAGCGCTGTGTAAAGGCCTATTGTTTATCTTTTTAACATTTAGTCTGAGAAGGAATGTATGCTAGCGTTGAGCTTATCAGCTGAAACAGGAGCTGCTAATAACCTGGAGCTCTCCTCCTTCCTCCTCTTCCTCTTCCTCAGGGCGCCCTGCCGTTCGACGACGACAACCTGAGGAACCTTCTGGAGAAGGTGAAGCTGGGCGTGTTCCACATGCCTCACTTTATCCCCCCCGACTGCCAGAACCTGCTGCGGGGCATGATCGAGGTGGACGCCACCAAGAGGCTCACGGTAGGTTGGCCTCCCACGACCGCACCGCGGCAAGCACGTCCATCCCAACTGACACACGCCTCAACATGCTTGTGATGTGAAACCATTCACAACACAGGCGTTTGTGGATGGCTAGCAACTGTATTAACCCCAATGGTTTCATCATTACTACTATTCATCTTGACGTGATGTTTAAAATAAGGAAATAGTAGCCTTTAAAATATGTGTGCTTTGCTGTATCTCATGAATGCTTTTCCCCCCTCTCTCATTCTTGCAGTTAGAGCAAATCCAGAAGCATACATGGTATCTGTAAGTAGAGCTTCCTATATATTACCCACCGTGTGTATGTGTACGTGCGTGTTTGTGTGCGTTCGTGCGTGTGTGCACATGCCTTCCCAGGCTCCGTGCATACATACGTCTGCCGATTTAAAAATCCATGCCAGCAAATCACGGAGAGACGACAACCGCACTCTGCACCACCGTGGTCATGAAGAACGAAATGCTTCAATGAGGACCAACTGAGTGGCATTGAAGGAGCGGTTTAATTAGTCCCGAGTACTGAGTTTGTCACAGGCCATTCACCATCCTCCACGTCCTCCCATGGAAGCGCTGATTCTCCTTCTTCTCCTTCTCCTTCTCCCTCTTCCTTTTCCTCTTCTTCTTATTCTTTTCCTTCTCCTCCTCCTCCTCCTCCTCCTCCTCCTCCTCCTCCAATTTTCTTTCCTCTCCTCCTCCTCGTCCTCTTCCTCCTCCTCCTCCTCCTATTCTCTTTCCTCTTCCTCCTCGTCCTCTTCCTCCTCCTCCTCCTCCTCCTCGTTCAGAGCCGGGAAGAACGAGCCCGAGCCCGAGCAGCCGGTGCCCAGGAAGGTGGCCATCAGGATGCTGGCAGCCCTGGAGGAGATCGACCCGGACGTCCTGGAGAGCATGCACTCCCTGGGATGCTTCAGGGACAAGGCCAAGCTCACCAAAGACCTGCTCTCCGAGGAGTGAGTCAGCCAGCGGAGGGACGAAGGACGGGGCTCCTCACTCTTCCAAATAACAATTATTCACCAAAGGCAAAGTGAATCGTGGGGAATATATTCCCCACGATTCACCGAGCCGTAGGGGAAAATCATTTTTAGTATATACTCCACGAGAACACTCCAAAAATGAACAAGATAAAACTTTTTGCCGGGATTTATTTGTTTTTATTAGCAAACAAAGCGGGACATTCTGCTATGAAAAAAACATCCCGAGTTTGAGATAACCATCACGGGATATTGGCCAATATCCCGTGATAGCGAACCAATCAAGTTGAGCCATCTTAAGAGGTTCACGTGTAGCTTATACGAATACTATTTTGTATTTCTTGACCCTTTTTTGGGTCAAGAAATACTAAATAGTGTTGGAAGCGTGAGGAGAGTGATTTCTGAGGGTTGGGTTAGCGTGGAGTTGCTGGGTGACAGACGAACATGAGGATACCGGTTAAAGAAAAATGCAGATTATAGGAGGCGTTAAAGGTGAGCACATAAAAGGAACCATGGACAAGAGGTTATTTAGTTTTAAAGGGGAGAATTTAATGTTAACATTAAAGGAACGCTTTATGTGTTTAAATGGAGGTGTGGTTAAGAAGACCAATTAAAAAGGATAAGGAGAAAATAATCAATGAATCCTTTTGATTTGTATTCAAAGATTTTTTTAAATGGGTTGCGGTTGATTTAAACATTTAAAAGGGTGAAGGAATAAAACTCATAGGAGGAGAGAGTAATGTAATTCCGATTCATTAACATCTTGTAGTGACGAATATTACAGGAGACGCATTAGAGGGAAACGTTTCTTCCTGACCCTCTAACCCTCTTTACTCTCTGCAGCGACAACCAGGAGAAGATGATCTACTTCCTGCTCCTGGACCGCAAGGAGAGGTACCCCAGCCAGGAGGACCAGAACCTGCCCCCCCGCAACGAGATAGGTAGAACCCTCACTCCACCACACACACACACACACACACACACACACACACACACACACACACACACACACACACACACACACACCACACACACACACTACACACCTACACACACACACACACACACACACACACACACACACACACACACACACACACACACACTCCCCATGCCAACCGCTGGGTGTTTAAGGAGCCGACATCAGCTAGATACTTCTCTGAAACACTGTGACTGAGGATACCACGACTCACAGTGGTGTTTAACACTTATCCATTACATATGGGTTTATGTACCATGTGACTGAGCAACGCTCTGAATGATAGATGTATGTTTATATAAAGTGTTTGTGGCAGCTGTGGCCGCTTAGGAGAGCAACGTTTATCCTAGCAAAGATATGCAAATGAAATGCTGCAATTTATCTGCGGTTTGCGTGTTGGATCCCACATAAGGACTCTTTTTCAAAAAATCTCCAAAACCGGTGTGATGCTGGGGCTCCACACATTACAAACCCACTGAGCTACTGCACCAGCTCCTCCACTGGTTCCTCAACAGTTCTGTTGTCCTTCCTCCGTCTCCCCCCTCCGTCTCCCCCCTCTGTCTCCCCCCTCCGACCCCTGGTTGACCTCTGAGCAGTCGACCCGCCCAGGAAGCGCGTGGACTCCCCCATGCTTAGCCGCCACGGCAAGCGGAGGCCAGAGAGGAAGTCCATGGAGGTGCTGAGCGTGACGGAGGGGGGGTCCCCGGTACCGGTACGGCGAGCCATCGACATGGCAACCCACGGACAGAGGTGAGAGGCGGGAGGGAGGGGAGAGGGAGGGGGGGGGAGGAGGGGGAGGTTCTCGTGCACACAACGCATGAACCCCAGGACTGGTTGTGGAGATGTTGCCGTGGTTTCCCTGTGGTGCTTGTGTTGTGTTCTGGTGTTGTCCGCTGCCTCATGGGAAGGGATGAGAGTGATGCAGGGTCCTTGATTGAGCACTGAGGCTGATTCTGCAGCAGACAGCAAGGGACGCGACAGCCTTGCTCACAGACATCATCGATGCTGTATGTAATGCAACACGACATTCGAATTCAATCTGATGCGAGAGATGCAGGCGAGGTCTATAAACTTGGCAGGGAATCATTCCTGGCTAGGGTAGTACGATCTCTCAAGTCAACCAAATTCAAACCCAGCGCTGTTTGGATTTCATTTGACAGATCACTTCAGAGATTCAGCGCCCTGATTCCCATTTCCATGTATAATTTCACTTGTTCGCCATGACAAGTTTTAACAACACCGAATATATTAGAGCATGAATCATATCTAACAACAGACCTGTGTTATCATCATTATTAAGATGATTATTATTAAATAGTTTAATACACACACTTGGTGTTGAGCCATACATGTATGATGACATTATGGTATCATTGGGAAACCCTCCAAAATCTGCCTCAAGCTCACATGCATAATTTATCATTAGAGGTCTCGTTTGTTCACGATCACGGTTGGTTATGGAGGAGCAGTTTTAAGGGCTTATGAAGATTATAATAGTTTCTGTAATGGATGAAGCATGCTGTTATGGCCTCTTCCCATGCATTTACGATGCCTTATGCGCTGCCATGGAGTTGGTTTATCTACACTGGGTTTATAGGCAGCATTGCATGAATTTATTCATAGCATTTGTAGCATGCATCGAGCTGTGATGAAGACATTATGGGATGGCATTGCATATCCATAAGGCATCTGTTACTGGTCAAAACGATGCGTGTGTGTAACTTTAGCACCTTTTGCGGAAAAGGGAGTGAATTTGAGCAACTGTGGTACCTAACATTGAGAAGTAATAAGATTTACTCTGAGAGCCTTTAAAACAAGGTTTGGAACATCGTAGAGTGTAGCAATTTATGTATCGATTTGTGTGCTGTGATTATGTGTAATGCGGTATTACAGTTAAACTGTTTAGAAAATGCAAAATATTTTTTGATTGTGAAGAATTTTTGATTTTGTATGTAAAACAAGGCTTTTAGGTTTACATTCAGGAAAACTAATGTAACCAACAAAAAAAGACAGACTACAGTGGTGAAAAGTATCTCTTGTCGGTAGAGAACAACCCTAGCGCAGAGTAGAGAGGAGAAAATGGTGGTAAAGGCCATTTTTAGACGTGCACATAAAACCCTGAAGAGATATGCATTAGCGCTTAAGTAGCCAAACGCCCTAGACTCAAACCATCAACGTGTTCTTAATGGTCGCCTCCACGGTTCAACTGTACTCATTCTCAGATCTAATGTCAATTGAACATTTCATCATGTCTTCAGAACAAACTGATATGCCAAAACACACACAGACACGCATACATACACAAACCCACACACACACATATGCACTCATCCACACATTCCCGCACGCACGCACGCACGCACGCACGCACGCACGCACGCACGCACGCACACACACACACACACACACACACACACACACACACCACTCCACACACAACCACACACACACACACACACACACACACACACACACACACACCCTCCACACACACACACACACACACACACACACCCCCTCCACACACACACACACACACACCACCCTCCACACACACACACACACACACCCTCACACACACACACACACACACCACACACACACACACACACACACACACACACACACACACACACACACACACACACACACACACACACACACACACACACACACACATCGTATATACACACACACGTATATACACACACACACACACACACACATTCTTACACACAAGGTTCAGCTCGATAATGTGAAGCTTTCACATGTCCTGCACCAGGGTTGCGTTGATATCACAGCCCCCTCGGGCATTGACTAGTAATTGTCACACAAGGACGATAAAAGAGCTCGGGCAGTGAAATGTGCTTACTGAACAGCTGAAGGCAGTAAGGGATGGGGCCTTCTCAATGTAATATGTTTGTGTTCAAAGCACTAATGAATCACACATCCCCATGAATGTCGCCTGTTCCAATTTGTTTCTATGGTTTCCCTGTTAAGTGGTCGGACCGCATGGATTCTGTGCAACGCTCGCTGTTGTTCTAATAATTATTATTATTATGGTTATTGTTTCATCTGGTCTCATGCATGTATTCTCTGCAATGCTCATTATGATTATCATTTGATCTGACCGCATGAGCTAATTACGACTGGTTCACATCACCGAGTGTATTAGTGGACACACTCACTTTATACACCTTGGCTTGTGTCTGATCAATGCATGCCTTCTGCTAGTATCTTCCTCACGTGACTTCCTGTCTTCCTGTCCTGATTTTCCTGTCCCCCCCCCCCCCCCATCTCCCTCCGTAGCAAATCTGTTTTCAGTAAAAGCTTGGATATCACAAACGCTAACTGCAGCAAGGAAGAAAGGTATTCCAACTTGTGTTTCTGTGTGCTGTCCCCCTCCGGTGTGTGTAGTGTAGTGCGTCTTCAGTCCGTACCCTGTCTGTCCGTCTGTCTCCACTCTGTCTCTAGTATTTCTATGTTTTTTTCCATATCACTCCATACCATGACTACTAGACTACCCTAAACTAAAACCAGCGTATGAACAGGAAGGCAGGGGGTGAGACGCGGGGTGAGACGGGGGTGAGACGCGGGGTGAGACGCGGGGTGGACGGGGGTGAGACGCGGGGTGAGACGTGGGGTGAGGCAGGGTGATCTCTCCCCAGGTCTTAGCACTCGTACTTTAGGGGAAAAAGCCAAACAACCTTACGTAATAAAAAAAATGCGTCTCTTTGATGTTCCGTCTGGGCCGCCTCTCCGGGCGACTCTTATCTGAGGTCCCTCCTTCGATCTTCCTCGCTCGGCCGTGTTTACCACAGATTAGTTCTGTCTGCTAGAGTGTGTGTGTGTGTTTGTGTTTATTTAGGTTTTGGGCCTTGTTTGGGTTTGTTTACTGTGATTTTGTGTGTGTGTGTGTGTGTGTGTGTGTGTGTGTGTGTGTGTGTGTGTGTGTGTGTGTGTGTGTGTGTGTGTGTGTGTGTGTGTGTGTGTGTGTGTGTGTGTGTGTGTGTGTGTGTGTGTGTGTGTGTGTTTCTTTTCTTAAGGTGTCCATTTTGGGTTTGTGTAGTTTGTGTGTTTGTTTGGGTGTTTTGGGGTTTGTCAACTGGTTTCTGCGTTCCGAGTACCAGCGATACGTTCCTTTAAACATCGTTTAAGCCGCGTGCCGCTCTGCTCCGAGCCCCCGCGGCCGACCTTGTGCCCGTGGAAGTTAATTATAGATTTAAACGATCATTTAAGGCGTACGGGATGGCTGGAAACGCAGATGCAGCGTTCTGCAGATCAAGGCATCCTCAACTGTGCTTCCTCAGGATTGTCCTTAGATGTCTCTCCTAACTGCAACGATCAATTAAAAGATATGTTTTTCTGCAGTATAGCGTTCACACATGCATCCATTGACCAACACACATACGCTTGCGCACACACATATATGCGCAGGGGGGGCACACACACACACACACACACACACTAACACTTACACACACACAAACTTATTTTCAAAATCTTTTAAGCCATCTGACCATAATTAGATGAAAATGAGTGCAGAGATTCATGCGCCACGCAACCTGTTAGCCGTTTATAACTTCACAGCCTCTCGCTGGCTGCCAGGACAACCCGATGCGTTGTGTACTGTGTACGTTAATGTGATAATCACAGGTCACGGCTCACAGCAAACAGGCGGATCAGTGCGGACTGCCTGTTTGTAGCTGATTTATTCAGGGGAGGAGGCATTCTACAGTCTACCAATGTCCCAGTCATCATCCCTCTCTTGGTTCATTCGTTTATTGTGGCCACAGGCGAGGGATTATCCCACCCGTATCTCATCTGAACGTCCAGAAAATCACATCAAACGTTTAGTTTAGTTTTCTGAGAACAAATTTAAGCAAACCATCCATCCTGTGCAGTTAATGACATCGCTTGCCAGGCGTGATGTCATGCTTGCACGTGCGTGCGTGTGCGTGTCTGTGTGTTGTTGTACTGTGTGTGCTTGTTATGCATCTCTGCGTGTGTGCGTGCATTCGTTCATATGCACACACATGCATTTACGTGTTCAAGCAAATTTAATATGATTTACAGTTTCAATTTTCCCCTGCCAACAAAACCAAATTGTCTACGGGCAATTAAATCCCCCTCTCTCTGTGGACGGGGCTGTGTGTGGGGACAAAGGGGGGGGGGGGGTTCTTTGAGTGAATGCCCAGCATGAAATATCCTTGGGGGGGGTGGGGTTGGGGAGGAGAGGAGGAGAGGAGGAGAGGAGGAGAGGAGGAGAGGAGGAAAGTAAAAGAGGGGAAGACGGAGGGAAAGATGTGATAAGTTAATGAATCGTACATGAAAGATGAGGAGGAAAAACAACAACAAGCGTGGAGAGGAAGAGTAGCACACCACTGATTAGTTTTGGAGGGCGGGGGGGGAGGGGGGGGGGCGGACGGCGGCGGGGGGGCGGGGGGCGGGGGGCTCGCCTCGCAGACTCGCGCCTCAGTTCCGACGTCCTCGAGTCTGTCGCTTTATAGACGCCAGTGCTTTCACCGTGAACGTGGTGGGGGAGTCACAGACACATTCTGGCCGACTAAAGACCAGTCGGCCGAGCGGTCCGACTGGTCTTTTTTCCTTCCTGGGGGCGATAAGGCCGGTTCACCGCTCAGAGAGATAAGCCCGCTCTCCTTCGCACCGTAGCGGACTCGAGGTGTTGCTCGACGCGCGGAGATAAATGTGTGTAATAAAAGCGTTTGTGGAAACAACAGGGGAACAGCCTGCGTACGATGGAGCTGTTCCCTCCCGTCGCTCCATCAGTCACTCCCCTCCGAGTAGAGGTGTCGGAGGCCGGCTCTCTTTGGTCTCCTGGGGTGCGGCGGCAGAACGATGGAGTGTGTGTGTGTTGCTGGCCCTGCCGCTAATATCACTAACCGCAGAACAAGGGTCTAAATGGATGCTAAACGCTCTCACCTTCTGCCTTTCCTCATGCTGTTTTATTTACTACTGTGTGTGTGTGTGTTTGTAGTCTCCGAAATAAATGTGATAATTATATTGTATCATTTTAAAATATGTTATTTAAAGTGTGTGTGTGTGTGTGTGTGTGTGTGTGTGTGTGTGTGTGTGTGTGTGTGTGTGTGTGTGTGTGTGTGTGTGTGTGTGTGTGTGTGTGTGTGTGTGTGTGTGTGTGTGTGTGTGTGTGTGTGTGTGTGTGTGTGTGTGTGTGTGTGTGTGTACGCCTGTGTGTGTACGCCTGTGGTGTGTGTGTGTACGTCTGTGTGTGTGTGTGCGCCTGTGTGTGTGTGTGTGTGTGTGTGTGTGTGTGTATGTGCGTGCGTGTGTAGGTCCCGGTCCATCAGCGGGGCGTCCTCCGGTCTGTCCACCAGTCCTCTCAGCAGTCCTCGGGTAAGTGCCCTGTGCCACTGCACCGTCCCACAATGCACCTCTTCTCTCCTAGCTTTGCTCTGCCGGTGATGTCATTGGGTCTGAGCGCACACAGCTGTCCATCTGCTGCCCCCCCACTCATCGGACCGCAGGCGTCTCACAGTCGCTGTGTGGCCTCCATTTAAAGCCCATCTCTCTGCAAGCCCCATGTGTAATCAAGCCAGGTTTAACATCCAACACACCATTGGACACAGGTGGAAACTCCAGGTTGAGAAAGTGAGGGTCTTTTGAAACTCCGGGGTTGAGAAAGTGTCTTTTGAGTCACAAGAGTATCCGGTTCTCCAACCAGGCGGTACAACCGAAGAGTCACGCTAAACAAAAGTGCTTCCTCAACCCCGGAGTGTCGCGCCACTGCATGCAGATCGACGCTAACAAGCCACCGGCTTTGCCTGTCCTGCGACATGATGTGCTCAGGCTTCCACTGCAGACCAGTGAAAGGAAAGACCGGCGGTTCTAAAACCACTCTGCTGCTGTGTGTCTCGGGCTCTTAAATGAAGAGGGACGGTGGCTCCATCGGAGACCACACGATGAGCTCTAGAGGAGATTTAGACGTCCACACATAACTATTTCATCGACGCAGTACTCCATGCTTGAACTCGTACGAGTGCCCTTGCCCTAGTTCTTAGCAGGCAGCCCTGGAGATAAACGTTTTCCCAAACAGCCCCGTGTTCCGTTGGAGGTTGCGTGTGAAAACCCCAGCCTCTGCTATGCATAAAAAATGTCTGGTAAAGCACATTTAAAGGAAATCCATGCATTTTAAAAGGGGAACCTCAGCATGTGCAAAAAAATGTCTATCGAGCCGTTTTATAATTAAAAACCATTGGTTTCTCTAAGGTAGAAACTGCCGTGGAGAATTCTTTACGCTTGAACGTCAGAATATTGTACGTGTAGAATAAGCTGGTTCTATTTGTAAGCTGAAATAAATGGTAGTAGTGAGTAAAGAATTGTTCAAGGCACGTTAATCAAACCTTATGTCAGCTCTACAGAACATGCAACAGTGCAATTGTGTTTCTGATTGGCTCATTTGCCAGCTGTTGTGCACATCCAGCTGCCACTAACGTTAATTGGCATTTAAACCAATCAGCAAATTGAAATCGCATGTCAAGCGCTGTGCTGTTTTTCTATTGCCCTCTAGTGTATTTCAAACAACAGATCATGCTGAGTCTTTTTCTCTAGTAGGATATTCCACCAGTTCATGTGCTATATAAAGGTGTTGTTGAGGCCAGCACTCTAGCGCCCTCCTCTCGGCTGCTAGCTCATTCATTCCACGGCATCGTGCATGCCTTCCTGCTGGTGCGTCCAGGTGAAGGGGGCGAAGCTAATCTAGTTAGCTTCCCGGCTGGTTGAAACTCACTGTCTCTGCTGCCTCTGTGAATGCTGCGTAACGGTCTCTCCACACTGCTGACTCCTGGACTGGCTCACGGACGCTAATCGCATGTTCTGTTTCTTTTTTTCTTTCTTGCACTCTCACCACCACCACCACCACCACCACCACCACCACCAACACCGCTGCCTGCGTTGTCACTCGCTGCACCGCTCAACTCATCTGCTCCACTTGCCTTTTTTTTTTTATTCCTTTGTTTCTCTTTCGGGTGGAAAATGTATTATTTTCCGGGGGGGCTGCGGTTTCCGCTGCGACTGCTACGGCGCTCACGACACACACGCGCTTCTCTCTGCTGCTGGCTGCCGTCCCGTCGGTGCATGACCCCCCCCCCCGCCGCCCTCGCAGCCCGTCAGGCGGTTCTTCGTGCCCCCCCAGTCCCCCGACCTCTGCCAGTCCCCCAACTGTAGCCCCACCCACTCGCCGGGGGTCAGCCTTAACGGGGTGGGGCCTCGCGGACCCCACTACCAGCCAAAGATGGGCTCTCCCCTCATGCACCCCCGCACCCAGACGCTTCCGGCCAAGCCCAAAATGTCGGAGAAGCCACTGCAGACAACCCGCTCCAACCCCCTGCCCAGCACGGCCGGGTCCCCCACCGCCCCCAAGTCCGAGCCCTCCACCCCCAGCCAGCCCCCGGCGCCCTGCGTCCTCGGCAGCCCCCGGGCGAGGCGCCACCCGCCCCTCACCGTGCCCCCCAAGCTCTCCATCCCGCTGTCCCCCGTGCCGCCCATGTCCCCGCTCCGCCGCCACCCGCCCCCGCGCCGCCACCACCACCACCACCCTGACCACAACGGCAAATGTGTCCCCCCCGTCGCGCAGGTGACCCCCCACCCCTCTCCGCGAGGCAGCCCTCTCCCCACCCCCAAGGGCACCCCGGTGCACACGCCCAAGGACAGCCCCGCCGGCACGCCCAGCCCCACGCCCCCACCCAGTCCCTCCATCGGCGGCCTGCCCTGGAGGACACGCCTCAACTCCATCAAGAACAGCTTCCTGGGCTCGCCGCGCTTCCACCGGAGGAAAATGCAAGGTAGGGCTCAGAGGTGCCTCAGATAGCAGCCGCCGTTCCAGCCCCCCCCCCCCCCACCCCGGGGGCTGCTATCTGAGCCCCACCACTCACTGTTCTATTAGTAGGCTTCATTTCCTCTTTAACCTTTTTCAAATCTTATCCGGCGTCCGATCAGTATGGTAATTGCTGCGGCAGGGAGAGTCGATTGAGGCGTCGACGTTTGCGTGGGACTCGCTCCCTCCCCTCCCCTTCCCCCCTAACCCCCCTCCCCCCCCCCTCCCCCCCCCCACCCCCCCACCTCCCTCAAATGATCCCGCTGCTTATCGCTGGATTTAGCTTCGCTTCACCTTCCCTCGTCGCACTTATCAGTATCACACAGTGGCCCCTGGCCATGTCTCGTCGGGAGATAGCGCTCTCATTACAGACTCGCAGAATTGTCTCATTCCGCCGTCGATTTTCTAATAGGTTAGCGATCGGACACGCGCGGATCTACCTTAACGAGCTCATGCGCTGCTACAAATCGGCTCATTTGTGCGTTTCGTTTTTAATTTGTCGGGTTGTTGTTGGCTTCTTGAATGGTGTGAAAACACGGTGATGATGGGAATGCTAGTCACAGTTTGATGCCTATTGTGTGGGAGCGTTGTTGATTGTGCAAACGGGTCCGCTGAGAACGTCAGACACCCACGAAAGAGGTTCCTCGACCCCAATGACCTCTGACCTTGAGGGCGGCATGTGGCTCAGGAGGTAGAGCGGGTTGGCTGGGTAACTGGAAGGTTGCTAGTTCGATCCCCGGCTCCTCCTAGCTTAGTGTCGAGGTGTCCCTGAGCAAGACACCTCACCCTGACTGCTCCCGACGAGCTGGCTGTCGCCTTGCGTGGCTGACTCCGCCGTCGGTGTGTGAATGTGTGCATGAATGGGTGAATGTTAATATTATAAAGCGCTTTGAGTGGCCACTGGTTAGAAAAGCGCTGTATAAATGCAGTCCATTTACCATTTATCTCTTGTGCATCCACAGTGCCCACCCAGGAAGACATGTCCAGTCTCACCCCGGACTCTTCTCCAGAGTGAGTGAAAAAAAGAGGCCAATCACAGTATCTCATTATCCGTGTGGAGCAGCTTAGAGAAAGGCCTTTGTCAGCAGCACTAGCGCCACGGAAAATATCTCCCAAAACTGTTATCAGCACAGCCATGATGAGGTCATCACTAATGGTTTAATACGGGAATGTTGCTGAGTGTGTGTTTATAGCCTGACTTTACCCAGATTACCCTTAAAGTGTCCCAGTAGCCGGGCGATACGAAACCCAGCGAAACGTCAACCGTGTGCTGTGTTAAAGAAGACCGGTGAACACCAAGCGGTCGAACCGGGGGCTCATTCCCCATTCAGGAGAGTTTTCTGTAGACAGACAAAAAGTTACTTTTTAATCACATCCCTGCTGTTGACACCGTCAGATTTCGTAGTTGTTTCCTTCATTATTCAGAAGCTGTGAGCGCCGTTTGCTTTCCACCCGGTAACCACTTCAGAAAGGCTTCGGTCGTCACATCGCAGATCCTCTCTATGAGACCCTATCACCAATGCAGCCCCTCTCTCTCTGTCTGTCTGTCTGTCTGTCTGTCTGTCTGTCTGTGTCTGTCTGTCTGTCTGTCTGTCTGTCTGTCTCTCTGTCTCTCGTCTCTCTCTCTCTCTCTCTCTCTCGCCCCCTCTGCTCTTCTCTCTCGCTCCTCTCTCTCTCCTCTCTGCCCCTCTCTCTCTCCTCTCCCCCTCTCTCTCTTCTCTCTGCCCCCTCTCCTCTCTCCTTCTCTCTTCTCTCTCTCTCGCCCCTCTCTCTCTCTCTCACCCCTCCCTCTCTCTCTCTCTCTCCTCTCCCCCCCTCTCTCTCTCTCTCTCTCTCTCTCTCTCTCTCTCTCTCTCTCTCTTTCTCGCCCCGCAGGCTGGCGAAAAAGTCGTGGTTCGGGAACTTCATCAACCTGGAGAAGGAGGAGCAGATCTTCATCGTGATACGGGACAAGCCCCTCAGCTCCATCAAGGCGGACATCGTGCACGCCTTCCTCTCTGTAAGGCTTAGTGGCGCCCAGCCTGTCGTGTGTTTACACATCCAATTACAGCGCCTGCTAATCCACCGCCACTCGCAGCACTGGCAACCCTTTACCGGCCGCTCTCCGGCTGCCGGTCTCATCTCATATAGGGCTGCCTGCGGGGTCGGGCTAGGGGGGGAGGGGGCGGAGAAAGGTCAGATCCTCTGGGCAGAACTGATTGCGGGGTGCTGCTTGTGGATCGGGTTGAAGCGAAGCTGTCCCTGGTCGCTATTGTCTCTACAGGGTGTAACGTGTGACTAAATACCCTGAGCTGTTATCTCAAAGTCTAAAGTCACGTCCTGAGTCACGACGGAGGGCATCTTCCTGTGCCGACGACCGTACGGTGCTAATCTCGAGGTGTAGCACGGAGGCGGTTGTCACGGAGACGACAGTGCGGCGGCGGGCGGCCTGTTGGGTACCACTGGCTGTGCGATGCCACCTGGACTCCCTGAGGCCCGTGCTCAGTCAGCAGGATGTAGCATAGTGTAACAGAACCCGGGCCCCGCGTCTCCTCTTGTCTCGTCTCGGCTGGTCGCCGTGGTGATCAGGGGAGGCGGGGGAGATGGGGAGGGGTCGGGTGGTAGTCTAGGGCTTTAGCTCTGTGTGCGTTGGTCTGTTCTTAGCTTTCTAATTCGGTCCCTCACTTTGTCTCGCTTTTGTGTTGTTCTGCTGTGTCTATATTTAGTCCTCAAAGTAAAAATATCTGTGTTTTCTCAAACCGACACTGTTCTAAACGTGCCCTCATAACACGTTATCTTCGCTTCTCTACTTCATTTTCCCTTTCCTCCACCTGTCCTCTCCTCTCCTCTCTCTTCCTCTCCTATCCTCTTCCTCTCCTCTGTCTCTCATCTAATTTCCTCTTCCTCTTCCTCTCCTTTCCTCTTCCTCTCCTCTGTCTCTCATCTAATTTCCTCTTCCCCTTCCTCTCCTTTCCTCTTCCTCTCCTCTGTCTCTCATCCCCTTATCTCTTCCTCTTCCTCTTCCTCTCCTCCACTCCCTCACCCTGACCCTGTCCTTGACTCTCTCTCTGACTCCGACTCTGTTCCTCCCTCCGTCCTAACCCTCCCCCCTGCCCGTCCTCCTCCGCTCCAGATCCCCAGTCTGAGTCACAGCGTGATCTCCCAGACCAGTTTCCGGGCCGAGTACAAGTCCACGGCGGGCCCCACGGTCTTCCAGAAGCCCGTCAAGTTCCAGGTGGACATCACCTACACGGAGAACACCGGTGCCACCAAGGAGAACGGCATCTACTCCGTCACCTTCACCCTACTGTCAGGTACACCGCTAAACTGGGTACCCCCCGCCCTCATTCTGCCGGCGATTTGAATTCGCTCCGCACAAGGGTCTGGAGAAGAGCAATACGTTTCTTTCTGCTTCCGATCCGTTTTTGCGGGAGCCAATCAAAAAGCTGGCTTTTCCCCCTGGTGCGCTATTGGCTGGTTTAACACAATGATGGACAGGGAAGCGAAGGCAAGCAGCCAATTGCGAACAGAGCCGTTCGAACTATGATCACGCCTCTTGTGCTGAAGAAAATGACAGCAGCCTCCCCAGACCTAGCATGGTCTGGCTACAGCCAAGCTAGTACTCTGCAGCACGCCACGCACACAGCCGGAGCCTGCTAGGGGTCAATTCAGCTCAGGAGGTAGAGCGGGTTAGCTGGTCACCGGAAGGTTGCTGGTTCGATCGTTGCTAGTTCGAGGGTCGAGGTGTCCCTGAGCAAGACGCATCACCCTAAATGCTCCTGACGAGCTGGCTGTCGCCCTGCGTGGCTGAGTCCGCTGTCGGTGTGTCAATAAACCGTTTCGAGTCGTTTTGGATGAAAGCGCTTTTTCTGAAAATGAAACACGGAGCAACTGAAAATGTGTTTCTGATTCAGGTCGTCTGTCAACGATAGCACGTCCGTCCTTTGTGTAATACTGGTGCGCCCCAGTTTTGGTTTAAGTAAAGCGAATGAAGGACACTTTCCATTTGAAAAGCAGCCTTTGTTGCATTCCTTTTGGCAGTTTTCAGGGAGTCAAACACGTCATGTTCTGTGAAAGGATGGGTTCGTTCCATACATCTAACAACATTGCAAAAAGCTGTGCTTGTGTCGCATAAAATAACTAAGCGTGATCTCGACTGGCCCTGCGTTAACAACATGTGTCCCCCCCCTCACTTTCCATTCATTCACATGGCACCCCCAATCACTGTATTTCTTCACAGCAATTGACTTTTCATTTGTATCACCGATTTGTCCGTCTCACCCCAAGGAGAGAACCATCTCGGCCCCCAGACGAACACTAATGCGTCCTCTTTCCCCCCCCCCCACCAGGCCCCAGCCGGCGTTTTAAGCGCGTGGTCGAGACCATCCAAGCCCAGCTCCTGAGCTCCATGGACCAGCCGACCGGCCAGCCCCAGATCTCTGGTAAGTAGGCTAACACCCACAGCTCCCCCCACCACCACCTCCCTCCCCCCGACCCCCACACCCTGCCGCCTCCTCTCAATGGCATCCTGGCACTCCCTCACAGCGCTGTCACGACCCCCCCAACCCCCCCCACCCCCCCCCCCCCCCCCCCCCCACCCAGCGGCAGACCACATGCTTAAGGCTCCACATGCATGCCTTGCCCATGGGCCATGGCACCGCGCATAGAGACCGCGGCACTTTTACCAGCGCGCACACACAGACATCTCATTGGTTATTGGGATGAGATCTGGGTTCTTAGTATCTGACCACTTCTGAGGTGGTGGGCATACATATGCATACATATTTACACACATACATATACTTACAGTATATGCTATATACAAACGCATTTATAGATATGTGCACACTGCACACCACCAGGCATACAAACACATTTATATACACTGATATGTAAACACACACCGTACACACACACACACACACACACACACACACACACACACACACACACACACACACACACACACACACACACACACACACACACACACACACACACATGTGCACACACACATTGATTCAGAAGTTAAACAGAAATACAGGCATAATAATTTTGCAAATCAAAGTCACATATATAGGTAATATAACCTGTCTTTTGTTATGTGCAGCTGAAGTTTGCTGTATTATTTGATGCCTATAGCATTGAGCCTGTTGAAAGAAGGAAGATGTAAAATATATATTTATATATATATAGATATATATAGATAGATAGATATCTATATATATTGGCGTTTGCAGGCTACACTTGTGTCAATTTACTTCGCTGCCAATGGCTTTGAAGAAAAAACAATCGTAGTTATCTTCAAATCCCCCTTTGACCATATGTGGATATTCTGGGCTGCCTATGGACAGGTGGACCAATAAGAAAACACCAAAGACTTTGTGTTCTTCCTCTCCTTTGTTAGTGGTGTTTGGTAGTTTGGTCCCTATTCTTGTATCTGTGGTTGTTTCCTTGATAATGGTCCCCTCTGGTGGTTAAATACAAGTACTACAGCCTAAAGACGCATACCACTATAATCCAATCTCTCCCACTCGCAACCACTGACACAAACCTCTCTGCACACATACTTCAGGACAGCATGGAATGTCACACGTAACGGTTAAACTGGGTGCTTTCACACTTGTAGTCATGATCTCCATGTTGTGTTAGTATTAATAGCGCCTTCGTTGCCGCCATGAATCAGCAGCACCGGCCTGGCTTATCACCGCCACAGATGGGAACTGTTATCAGGCACAGTGTCACTCACCCGCACTGTGTGTCGATGTGCTAATAACCCACATCCCCACCACCCTCTATCGCTCCACCCCCCCCACCACACGCTTCAACTCACTCTGTGGCTCGCCCTCTCCCTCTCACCCTCCCTCCCTCCACCCTCCACCTCTCGCTTTAACTCACTCTGTGGCTCCCTCTCTCCCTCTCACCCTCTACCTCTCCCTCCCTCACTTTATCTCACTTGATCTCACGCTCTCCCTCGCTTTATCTCTGTCTGTTTCCCTCCCTCCCTTCCTCCCTCTCGCTCACTTTATCTCACTCTGTCTCTCCCTCCCTCCCCCCCTCCCTCCCCTCTCCCTGCCTCCCTGCTTCCTGTCACCCCGTCTGAGTCCAGAAGCACCTGGACCAGACTGAATAAGGCAGCATGCCGCTGAAGGAGAATGCCCGTCCAGAGCCACGCATGCACACATACCCCTCTGGCAGATCAACTGCCTTGTGCCCCCTCTCTCTCCGTCTTCCCTCTGCTCGGCTCGTACGCAGACTGTAACCGCGGCGATACAAAACGCTAACCAAAGCGAGCGGCAGATTACCTCGGGCTGCACGATAAACGAGGAGGAGGAGCAATATTTAGAGTACTTTCTTACCTATATTCTGACAGCTCCAGACTGGTATGTTTCCAGTGTGGCTCTGGGTCCATTCTCCCCCAGTCTCCCCCCTGACTGGGAGCTGTGGGGTTCACCGCTTTCAGGATGAATGTGCTGCAGTCAAGGCTTGTTCTGTCTTGCAGTGGTGCCACTAATGATGAGAACCAGCGTGGTGTTTTTTGTAATTTTTCTTGGACTCTTTATGCACTTGGGAACCGGACCCCGGGAACATGCATGAAATGACCCCTTAAACACTCGCTAAACACAGCTCCTCTGCCTACCAAAATGGCCGATACCCCTCCTGTGTGTGTGTGTGTGTGTGTGTGTGTGTGTGTGTGTGTGTGTGTGTGTGTGTGTGTGTGTGTGTGTGTGTGTGTGTGCGCGTGCGCGTGCGCGTGTCGTGCGCGTGCGCATCTGTGAGAGGAAAGTCTGACAGTCTTTACAATCTCACCCTGAGAAGGACCGATAGGGAGGGACACACACACACACACACACACACACACACACACACACACACACACACACACACACACACACACACACACACCACACACACACACACACACATACACACACACACACACACACACACACGCACACAGCAGTACTCATGTGGATGAGAGGAAGGCAGTGGAGGAGGACTCTGAAGGGATGAGTGTATTGAACAGATCACCGTTGCCTCTGGCCATAAGAAAGCCGATGTGCGTTCTGACACTGTGCTCTACTCCCAGATGGCCCCCAGCGTTCTGCCAGTAAACCCTCCAAGCGTGGTAAGACCCAGAGGCACTGGGAGCACGTTGACCCCCCCCCCCCCCCCCTCCGACCCCCCTACAATCATCACTCACTTAACCCCCGGTGTGTCTCACTGGCCAACGCCTGGAGGCTTTTCCCCCTCACTTACCACCTCCTTAACACTGCCCCACAGGTGTGTGTGTGTGTGTGTGTGTGTGTGTGTGTGTGTGTGTGTGTGTGTGTGTGTGTGTGCGTGTGTGTGTGCGTGTGCGTGTGTGTGCGTGTGTGCGTGTGTATGCGCAGTGTATTGGTCGTTTTATAGAGGATACTAGTTCTGGACTTTAATTGTCCTACTTAGGAATGTAGCTTGACAGCTATACAGTATATAGGATTATATTCATCTTAATATCATACCTGAGAGATTAATCTTTCACGGTAAGTGAGACATGAAAGAGAGAGATGATAATGCATGATTTTTGTGACGGAAGGGGAAAAACAATGTTGAACGAATTCCATTGGACGTCGGGATGGGAACTTGATTGTGTTATTCATGTGTGTGCACTGTTGTCCTGTATTGGTGCACGCTTCTAATCCACTCACTGTTTGGAAGCTCTGTCCACAGAACCGTAGTGTTAATGGATGGGCTCACTGTTGTTGTGCTGTTGTTGCTATGGAGAGGCAACCAGAGCTCTGGAAGGCACGATGAGGTCGAAGGTCACGGTTAATAAATATCGGTTAACACGCAGTAAGCACTAATATGGATGCTTTTAAATACTGCATGTCCAGTAACCATGATATCGCTGAAGGGGTAGCGTCTGCCTTATTGTGCTGACCCAGCGAAAGGAGGACTTCTCCTTTTTCCTTTCACGACGCGGACACACGCACGTTTCTCAACGCCGAGCCCCGGAATATTGTGGTTTCTTGTCTCGTGTCGCCGTGGCGGTGTGTCCGTGACAGTGGGCATTGTGTCTTCCAGGGTTCCGGCTAGCTTTCCATTCAAACGCAGGTGAAAAGGAGACTCCAAAAGCCATTAAACATTTCTCCACCACTTCATCACTGAACTAGCGCATCGCTAAACCCTAGGAGGCATTAAACGGCCCCTTTAGAGGATACCTCCTCCCTTAAACCTTATCACCCCTTCTCCCCCCTCTTCCTGGCTTGTGAGTCTCCCTTTCCCCTGCCCCAGTCCTCTCCTCACCCCCCCCCCCCCATCACCTCTTCCCATCATGTTAACCCCATTGCTCATTTTGTTGTTTGTTCTCTCTCTCTGCCTCTCTATCTCTCTCTCTCTTCTCCTTTCTCTTCCCCCCGTCTGTGTAGGCAGCCCGTTGAGTAACTTCTTTGACGTAATTAAACAGCTATTTTCAGACGAGAAGAACGCCCAAGCCCCCCATCCCCCCGGCCCCCCCGCTGCGCCCAGTACCCCCTCCAAGCATGCCCCCGGCAGCAGGCCTGGCCCGCCCCCGCTCCCCCACAATGACTCTAAATGCCCCCCGGGCAAAGACAAAACAAAGATGGCGGCCAACAGCAGGACACAGGAGCAACCCTAGGGGCTGTGGCAGTGCATGACTAGGCCACCGCCAGGGTCAGGGTATAAGAGGTGTCCTAAACGCAAGAAGAAAATGACACCAGGAAAGCTGCAAACGTTGCCCTTTAGTTAGAAGTGTTGCTCTTAAATACGTACAAAAAAAACAACAAAGGATGATGATAATATTAGCATAATAATCTACTTTTCAACTATTGCCTATACATTTTTTGTACTGTAAAGCGGGAATGGCTATTTCACTTTAGAGGTTCCAATCAGTATTTTACAATAAGTAGCAGATGTAGCTATGCCCTACCGACCTTGTCTGTGTGTGTTTTTGTGTGTGTTTGGGTGGTTGTGTGTGTCTCTCTCTCTGTACTGCCCCCTGGGGGGCGGGAGGGGGGATTGCACTGTGCATCTTAAAGTGAAGGCTTGACTTGTCTCTACCACCAGGCATCATCCATAAAAACTATTAACGGCCAGTCGCAGGCCCGTCGCCGTGGCGCCCAGCCAGCCACAGACAGAAGAAAAGAAGGGAGAGCTCCTCTCTCTCTCTCTCTCTCTCTCTCTCTCTCTCTCTCTCTCTCTCCTCTCTCTCGTCTCTCTCTCTTCTCTCTCTCTCTCTCTTCTCTCTCCTCTCTCTCTCTCTTCTCTCTCTCTCTCTCTCTCTCTCTCTCTCTCTCTCTCTCTCCTCCTCTCCCCCCTTCCTAGTCCAGACCTCACACCCCATCGCCAATCCACCTCACAAACCTCACCAAGTCAGGCGTCTACCAATGCGCACTACACGCACAGTCACAACCACACTAACGAGCGCACTACACGCTGTCCACACACCGCCTAACGCGCCCCCCCCCACGCACGCCATCTCTGCTACAACCAGGCTGAAGACAAGAGGCCTCGCTGTCCGAAGTACGAGCAACAGGATACAAAAGATATGAATTAAAGCCTTAAGACAATGATGTTTGTCCGACTCACACACACACACACACATGCGAACCCCCCCCAGCCCCTGACACTCCCCCATCCACAATCTCTCTCTCTTCTTCCTCTTTGGAAATACAAACAAAAACACACAAATACAAACACACACACACGCCCACCGCACGCACACTCACAGGACTTGTTTGCGGGATGTAATGACGTGCACGCGCTGCGACCAGGGGCGGCAGGAAGCGGTAGGCAGGGGGCGTGGCCATAGGCAGGGGGCGTGGCCATGGGCAGGGGGCGTGGCCATGGGCCCAGACTGAGCCATGTTGGATTGTAGTTTATTTTTAATGTAGTTCTCTTTTTCTTTGTGGACAAGAAGCCCTCCTCCTCAAGGCGATTGGTCATTGGTGTAAATGACACGATTTGCCCGCTGATGAAATACTTACGGAGAGGTTATGGGATAGTGGGGTAGGGTGGGATACATAGTTGAATGATTATATTGTGTTGTACAGGCTAAATGATGTTCTGTATGTATAAAAAGTAGTTGTTGACATTACATTTAGCCCAGTTGTGTTGCCGAGAGTTTCTTCTTATTATTCTTTTCTAAATATATTCTCCAGACGAGTCTGTTATCGATGAAATGTCTCACTTTCCTTTGCACTTTGAACCAGTGAATCAAAGTTCTGTCGCACCACGTTGATTGTTTTGGTGTCTTTGAATTTATTTAATTTTTTTTCGATGTTGCTTTTGAAGTATCTGCAGGATTCAGACGATATCTGCAATGTATATTTTTGTACTTTTGTCTTTCTTTTGGTTATTAATTTATTGTCTGTTATTTATATGAAGGATGTAGAAAATTGTTTCTCGATGAGTCAAATTATTTAAAGGGTTGTTTTTTGTTTGTTTTTGTCACGTTTTAATTTATTGACCATTTTACGATTCTTGATAAAAAAATGTTTGTGGACAGTCACCGCTTCTCTGGCGTTTTGAGCAGAAAGCTTTGTAACATATGTTTGAAGAAAAAAAAATGATTTAACGTAATTTAAGAATGTAGACTAGCCTCTTTGCGAGGAAACCTTTCGTTGGATCTCGTCAGCTCCTCTTTGTGTGTGCGAAGACTTCAGACGCCCGGCTTCCTGTAAATACCAGTTCACCCACAAGCTTATTTAAAAGAAAAGGACAACAAAAAGACAAAAAACAAAAACACGAAAACCCCACGGAGGATACCTAATCTTAGCTTTGACCTTGTACGGTTGTTTGCATGTTCAGCATTTGTCTTTTCTTTGCATGTCGTCGTTACAATTGATCTCCTGTCCGACCCGACCCACTCCTAGTTTCGTTCTTTCTTAGGATTTCCGTTCAAATATTCTTAATTTTTTGTATTTTGACACGCATCTGTGGTCGATTCATTTTCTTTCTTCAGGTTTAGTTTTTTTATTCTCCCCCCCCCTGTACGTAGCCTCCTCTCCCCCTCTCTCCCTCCCTCTCCCCTTAAGATGATCTCCTGGTGGATGAGCTGTGTGCCCACAGAGCTGCATCCACCCTGTTCAGTCTCTCGTAGAGGGATCCGGCGCACCGGGGGCGGATCACAATGTACACGTATCCCTCCACCGCCCCGACTGACATTGGTATACGCGAGAGAAAAATAAAAGCAATACCTATCCTTGTTGGCTTTTCTTTTCGTTGGATGTATTAATCTCTTCTACAGTGTAGGGGGGGGGGGGATAATCCAGAGTACGGGACAAATTGACTCGAACCCGGGAGTGAATCTTTTCTTTGTAGGATGGTAGGGGCAAGTATCGCCTTTTTCGCATCTGATTCGCCTCTGATTGGTTAGAATGGCTCTCCTCCGATTGGTTATGGTTAGGGTAACTCCCCCAAAAAATTAGGACTAATAAAAACACGATCTAAAGGAGAGCCCTTCTAACCAATCAGAGGCGAAAAAGGCAGTTCTTGCCCCTACCATCCTGTGAAAAAAAGATTTGCGACCCCGGAGAGAACCAGCAGCGAGGAGGTGAACTACTGGATCAATACCTTGTGATGTCACCGTGAACCACTTCAGTGCAAAAAAAAAGAATTCAGATTCCATTTTTACCTTCCCGATCTTATTGAAGGGTTCTCTTACGGTGACAGCAATATATAACAATGTATAACAATGTTAACTTACTGTCGCCAATTTTTTTTTCAGAACTAAATTGTTTATAATCTATAATTATAATAATACATTTGCAATCTTGTTTTTCGGATGCACGTAGTTCGGAGATGACGCGTTTACCATTCCGACTTTCCAGCGTCGACCATTAACGAACGCAGTTTAGCACCGTAGTGTGTGTGATGTTCTCTGAGGACCAGTTTGGACGCAATAATATCATTTAGTCATTGTTTATTTAAATACATTATGTACATATTTTATACAGCTATCTACACGCACCACGTACAGTACACTCATCAAAGACTGCTTGAAACCATGTATATTCAACATGGTCAGCCTCATAGCATAATTGCCTCAGTCATATTTGAAGGGCCATCGTGTATCCAGCGTAAAAAATGCCAAAGTCAATTAGATAAATTCGCTAGATAGTGATTATGGAATGTTAAAAGCACCCTGATTGGCTCAGGATACAGCCAATGAGGCACCTTGAATCAGCACCATTAGAAGAGCAGAGTTAGGTTAGATATCACTATTTGCCAAAAATACGACTTTGGCAATTATGCTATCAGGCTAACGACATGATGAACTCATCTATTGTATAGTCTATCTAGTATCCCTAAGCAATCGCTGATGTTTGATTTGCATAAGCCCCAGTGACCCCAGTATGGCACCCATTGGGTGCTGCCGTCCGTCTCTCATTCCAAACAAGCGGGGCACCGGGTGTGGAGTCTGTCCACCAGGGTGGCCTCCAAATCCTTCATGAGGAACATCTGGTCCTGGCTGAGGCCCCCGTGGGGCTGGGGGTGCTGGTGAATGTGCTCCGTCCCTGGGGAGAAGGCGTTCTGACCGGCCCCTCCCAGCAGGAGGCGGTGGAAGTCCTCCCTCTCCAGGAGAGGCTCCAGGTTCTGCAGGAAGAAGCCCTCGCTGAACCTCTGGAGCTGCAAGGCCTCGTGCTGCTGCAGAACACAACAAGAACACTGTAGCGTTAGCTCCAACACTAGCATTAGCCCGTAGGTATAGATTAAGAGCCTTAATAGACACAACTTCAATCTGTGTTGTTGCGGTGAATAATGCAGGGCTGTAGTACTCGAGTCTGGTCTCAAATTTGAGTATGATATGGAGTATACGGAGTAAGATATCAAGTGAAATGGCTATAATATGATATATATATGACGATAATATGGCCTCATTTGATCCATACAAATAACAGTGCAAAATTACCATCTTAAAATAAATGATATACTGTGTACCTTGCATCACACAAAAATGATGAACAGGTAAGTAAGTGGTCTCGAAGAGGATTCATTTTTTCTGTCTCGGTCCTGTCAGTCTCTCTAATTGAGACTCAGACTTGACTTGGACCTGAAGCTCTTTTGACACGGTTTTCTTTGGACCCGGATTCGACAAGCCCTCGCTTTGGGTTGTCTTGGAGTCTACAAAGGTGGTCTTGACTACAGCTCTGGAATGATGTTTAAGGTGGAGTCACTGTTCACTGACCTTGGCAGTCTGATAGATCTTGACACTGTTGGCCAGGGTCATGCTTTGGGAGACTTGGATTTCACAGCATCTCTTCAACCCTTTCATTTGAAAGAAGTTGGCAACAGGGAGTAGCTGAAATACAAACAGAAAATATTCATATTATCGATCAGTTGCGTCACACTATTGGGAGAAATACTTCCAAAGAGGCCAGGCCCAGATCATTACCTTCATAGCGTCTTGGTATGACAGGCTAACGCCCTCCGTCCCCCCGCAGTACAGAGATTTCATCATCATCTGGAGTGAACGGTACAAAGTAGAACAGTAAGACATAATGTATGATCTGGACTGCTGCATTTTCTAACCAGTGGCCACTCAAACTGCTTTACAATACTGCCTAACATTCACCCATTCATGCACACATTCTCACACCTATGGCGGTGACAACCATGCAAGGCGAAAGCCAGGATCAGTAGGAGCAGTTAGGGTGAGGTGTCTTGCTCAGAGACACCTTGACACTCAGCTAGGAGGGGCCGGGGATTGAACTAGCAACCTTCCGGTTACCGGCCCACCCGCTCTGCCTCCTGAGCCACGTGACGATCTTATATGAAATCGTAATGAGAGCCCTGATCATAGGAGCCCTTATCCATAGCTTCCTAGCCCAGGGACGAGACAAGCCCAGGCTTTGTGTCGGCCGCGGCAGTTCCTTTGACTTTGGTTCAAAGGCTTTCAACTCACCTGGAACACAGCGTAGGTCATGTGATCGATGTGGATGATCTCGCCGTCGTGGGAATTGCTTAGCAGGCAACGAAACCTGTGAGGAAACCGACCAACGAGAAGATGTGAGTGTGAGCGACGAGCGTGTCCACGAGGAGGCACAGATCCCCAGATAAATGGGATTTGGTTGCCTCTCGTGCACCGGTTTGCAAAGGCTTGGATGTTGCAGTCTATAGATCCTATGAGTACATGAACCAGAACATCGGGTCGGAGGACGCACCTCTCAGAGGCGGACATCAGGAGCACTCTGTGGGCGAAGAAGGGACGCCCCTCAACCATGAAGGTCACGTCCGACATCTCCTTGTTGTTCAGGAAGTGGACGTCTGGACGGGGAAAGACAAAAGGTTCGGTCAGCAAGACGGTATTTGTTACATACAGTCTTTATAACCTAACAATGATAGAGCTCTCTCTCTCTCTCTATAATTGTTAGGTTAACCCACAAGGATAGCTAGGACAAGATGCTACACAATGCTAATATCTATTTTTAAGTGGCAGGACGTTCAACATACAATGAATGCGTACATTAAGGGCCATCTCAATATTCATTGCCCCCACAATGTGAAAGAAGAGGATCTTTTCCATTGTTTTACCGAGCTGTGTGGACAGAGTGATGTCCATGAAGGGAATGGGAGGAACGTCAGCACAGCCGTAGCAGTGGGAGAACACCGAGGCCAGCCTCTTGATGATGATGTAGTCCTACAACAGAGGAAAGACGTCTTAACACAGTAAGTAGGTGGTGCACAATTTAAAAGCTAGATCCTGTTGCACAAGTTAAGTAAGGAGTGTTTCATTTGGGGTGACCTTTCCATTGTGAAACATGAAGAGCGTCAACATGACCAAAGACATCACAGCAGAATAGGGCACCATGTTTACATTTTTACATTTTAGGGCATTTAGCAGACGCCTTTATCCAAAGCGACTTCCAGAAAATGTTGTTCACACAGCGACGGCGGAGTCAGCCATGCAAGGCGACAGCCAGCTCGGCGGGAGTAGTCAGGGTGAGGCGTCTTGCTCAGGGACACCTCGACACTCCGCTAGGAGGAGCCGGGAATTGAACTAGCAACCCTCCGGTTACAAGTCAACCCGCTGGTTGACTTGTTACCGGAAGGTTGCTAGTTTGATAGCAGAAGTACTGCCACCTGTGTTGTGTATGTATAAAGTATATGTATATGTACTAGCAGCACACGGTGGTAGTGGGGACCCAGCTGTACCTTGCTGGTGACCAGCAGGCTGAACATGAGTGGCAGACCGGTGGAGAGCAGCTCCTGGCTGTAGTCGTCCACACTGACGGTCGGGAACTCGGTGAGCAGCGAGAGGGTCACCTCGTCCCTGGACAGCTGGTGGGCCCGCTGCAGCGACGCCAGCCAGACGTGGAGCCGCCATGGAACCCCTGCAGGACAGAAGGACAGAGGGACAGAGGAGAGGAGGGCCGGTCAGAGGGAGGCCGCTACACTCTGACGGTCTGACGGTTAGGTCGGATGCTTGGATGAACGCAATACCGGTAATTACAAATGCACATTAGGGTTGCCGCGGTATACGGTATTACCGGTGTTACCGGTGTTGAGGACAACACCGATTATTCGGTGTTGCACACCAGCAACACCCAGTTATTTTTTTTTATTTTTTTCCAGTAATAAAAAAAGAATTCAGTAAAAATTAATCATATAATTAGAATTAAGAAAATAAAAATGCAATAATAATAGATATATATAATAATAGATAGTCTCCGTAATAAACCATTGGAACGCACAAGACCGGTAACCATAGCAACGCCGGTAAACAAACCCCGCGAAGCCCAACCCCCACGAGAGCTCCCCGCGCTACGGCCATCCGGAGGCGCACAGAGCTTTTGGCCGTGATATTATCGATACAATTATATTAATATAGAACGATATAAGACGCTGTCACCGAGAATTGGCCGCTGCCAGACGCTGTCACCGAGTGTGAGAGGAGAGTTGACGGAGAAGATGGCGGTTGACCTAGTTTCAAAGTGTATACCGTTTATACTCGGTAATCACCGGTGTTGACACGAGTGTATTACTCGGTGTGAAAATGTCCACACCGCGGCAACCCTAATGCACATTGAGGGAGGTAAATGAAATTACAAGCGACTTGAAAACATTAAGGGCTGTAGGCAGGGTTTGAAAAATACTGACTGGGGCTTCAGTGCTAGATTCAACTGAATGAAGCATTTCCTCACCTCGGAGAAGTCCTTAACCGCTGATTTTATATGTATTTAGTTTTCTAATTGTATTATTAGCTCTACAACAATTTCCGACGTCCAGGCCTCAGGGAACCTCACAGCTGGCTACAGGCATACAGACGGAGGGGTCAACCATGGCCGACGTCAGTCCGCTCGTGGGGGCAGTTAGGGTTAGACCGACACAAGGCAGAGCAGCACAGCCCACGTACCCATAGCTCTGAGCTCAATGGTCACGTCCAGGTAGCCGTGTTCAGCGCTGTAGTAGGCGGCCTGTTGGAGGGCTTTGGTCCGGGCCTTCCAGGACCCGGGATCGGGGCCCAGGCTGCCCGACAGGGAGGCGTCACGGGCGGGGGACCGCCTGCGGGTCTGAGCCTCCCCTTTGTCCTCCACCCCCTCAGCCAGGATCTCCTCCAGGGACAGGATGTCCTCCCGCCTCTGCTGGGGCTGCAGATGCAGCCTCCTCAGGACGTTCCTGTTGGGGAGGAGAGGGGGAGATCGGTCAACGCGGCGTCAAGGTGGAAGAACATCCCTGTTCCTCCGGTTCAAAGTCTGCGAGCGAGTCTGCGAGCGAGTGAGTGTGTGTGTGTGTGCGTGTGCGTACCTGTGTCCGTGCGCGGCGGCCTGGCTGAAGCAGTTCATGTCCTCGTTGAGTGGCGAGGTCCGAGAGTTCCCATGATGCACTCGGAGCAGGGGGTCGGCTCCGTGCGCGAGCAGCAGGCTCACTATCTCGTAGTTACCTGGAGGAGACGAGAGCAACACACAGAACGATACACCGTCATTCACACCATGTCACATACCAGCTCCAGCCTGGTCCTACCAGACCCTCTTACTTCATTTCATTGGCACAGAGAGTCTGGCCACTCTCCTTTGACAAACGTTAACTCACTTTTAGTTGGGTGTCTGTTGGAGTTTAAAACTATTGGATCTGCCCAATGCCACTCTGGATCTGGCATAACCAATTAATCACGTTTCACTACAACTCAAACTAGGGCACGACCTTAACGTCATTGTTCTCAGCCACTCCCTCTGTTTGTTGATTGGACCGGCAAAATTTGGCCGGAGAAAACCCGCGAATATACCGCAAACCCAGACGTAGTACTGAAGGGAAATTCAAATTGAGCGGAAGAACATAGGCAGGCTGGGCCGGGCTATACCAGTTCACCTCGTTGCCAATAACACGTGGTAACCTCTACTCTTAGGAATAACAACGCCATCACGTTCTAGTTGGGAAGGTCTGTTTCACGTATGATGAATGTATGGTGTCAGTTCACATGTCACAACAGGTCCTGCTCTAAGTGGAGATGGCTAGAAAAAGTGAGAGAGCAACTCACCACGACGTTAAACAGCCCTTCTTACTTACAGCGCCCCCTAGCGCAAAGGAGGAGCGGTGTCTACTTCACACTCATCCCAAGGCGTAACATCACAACACATACACATGTACACACATTATTCTGTGTACGCTGATGTTTACATCCATTATCAGCCACTATGACCGTGTTTCTTGAATGGAGCTGCGTTCTTTGCCTGTTGTGCGGTTCAGTGTCAATGCGTGTATGACCGAGTAGGAGCTGAGGGTTTTGTGGGTGTTCTCAAAGAGGTGATGGGGACCCCACCTGCCGCGGAGGCCAGCTGAAGGGGGGTTTCGGCGCAGCTCTCCTGGTCGTCCATCAGTGCCCCGCCCTCTGGGTCTGCTCCCGCCTCCAGCAGCAGCTACAGGGACCAGGGTTACCATGGTTACCATCAGCAGACAGCCTCCTTCACCACGGGGCTTTCGAACGCCGTGCCTTGATGTGGCGATACGTTATGTAAGGTCGTCTTGAATTATGGATGTAGCGACCAATCAGGATGGAGAACGTATAGTTCCTGACGATACCTAGCGAGTCAAATTAATCTTATAGTTGGAGGGCTCTACGGTTAAAGTTTAACCGTTTAAAACCAGAGAAAACACCAATTCTATCACTCCTAAGATACGAAAGACCATAAAAGAGGCTCACCTGAGTGACGGAGAGATGGCCGCGCAGCACGGAGAGGGTCAGCGCCACCCAGTGGCGGGTGCCGGGATGCACCGCCGGGTGGCTGGGCGAGCAGCCCGGGATCTGAGGGAGCGAGGCGTTTAACGACGGGGACCCACAGTCCAGCGGTCTCTGACTAGCAGGTAGAGCTCCGCGATTCATCCATTTTTTAATCGTAATTTCGAATGAATGGTTTAGGACAGATTCTTTGGAGGGGGGGGGGACGGAGGTTAAATATCAACAGGATATATGTAAAGTATATAGGTTTAACATGGCAGCTTGCACTGAGAAAGGTGAGTGTGTAGAGTTTACTTAAAGTCTGTGGCAACCAAAAGCAAATCACATTTATTCTAACATCTTAAACTGAGGCACGCAGCAGAGTGGGAGATGTGTGTTATTTATTTCGCTTTTGTTATTCTTCAAATAAAATCCAAAATTAAAAAAAGGATATATGTTTAACTTTTTCAATAAGGTTTGGTTTGAATAATTCGGTGGTTGTATTCTTGGGCCGAATCGCCCAGCCCTACAGCGAGGGGACGGGCAGTGGAGGGCGGGCAGGTGGTCCTACCTGGAGGTTGAGCTTAGCGTCAGCATCGATGAGCATCTGGACCAAGGCCTCGTCTCCGGCCGAGGAGGCATACATGAGAGGGGTCATA
>OLKM01000977.1:0-52500 GCA_900291075.1 Melanogrammus aeglefinus | reverse complement strand
CACACACTACATAAACAGACACACACTTGTAGTACACACACACACACACACACACATGCAACCACACAAACACACCCCCCCATGAACACACTTCCATTTCTTATGTCAGACTCCGCAGTGTTCTGCGTGTTGTAAACAGTGAAGCCACTCTGCTCCTTTCTCTGCTTAACGACTGTCCAGGTAATGAGGAGTGGGCGGGGCTCCCGAGGTTACCACGGCGATATGTGAGGGCGCCCTTGTCTCAGTCAGTACAACCCCTCGGTTGTTATGTCACCGAGGGGGGGGGGGGGGGTGTGGTGGTGGGGGCAGGGTTACCGTAACGACCGGTCCCAGGTGACGGGTGCGGGTCACAGTTTAAACAAACACCCAAACACACTCTCTCACACACACACACACACACACACACACACACACACACACACACACACACACACACACACACACACACACACACACACACACACACACACACACACACACACTCAAAACAGTAGCCAATTGTGGTAGTCCTGTCAGACTTGTCAGACATAAATGTTGAACTCCGACTACACTGCACACGTACACACACACACCTACACACTTATAGTAAACACACACACAAATTCATACTATACACACACACACACACACACACACACACACACACACACACACACACACACACACACACACAGACTTACTGAGCTCTGCCAGGCTGCTCACGCCGGTGGCCATCAGAGCCTGCTCCAGGGTGTGTAGCTCCATCTGGATGTAAGCCCCTTCCCTGCTCTCCGCTGGCTCCTCGGGACCCTTGGAGTACGGGCTGACGCTGGCCGGCAGCGAGAGCTCACCTGGACGACACACAGGATGCTCAGCTTTAGTCACGGGGGACACTGAGGACTGGAAACGGGTTCAACAGCAGCATTTGCACGATGCTAAGACACATCATTAAAGGCGGGTGTGTGCCGTGTATGTTCCATGCATGAATGCATGAATGCATGAATGCATGAATGATTATCTAAGTTCATATATCATATATTTTGTGTAACTCTGTACGGTGTCCTTGAGGCCCGAGAAAGGCCCCTTCAAATAAAATTGTTATTATTATTATTATTATTAAATACATTTCCACCCATATTCACACACACTCTAATTCAATTCAATCATCAGTAATCAGATTCATATCTGAGTGAGAGACTTTATTTGAACCCTCTCTCCCAGAAAGGCAGCCATAACACAGTACTGCTATGCTGTACAATATCACAGTTGTACATCACACATGAGGTGGGTATTAAAGGTCTGTATGGTGTGGATGATCTGGATAATGAATGAGGTGGATTAGAGGCTTTTCTTAGAGCCGGGCCCCACCACCGCATGCCTCGAGCTGCATGAGAAAGCTGGGCTTTTCCCGCACTTTCAGTGAGAAGCCACAGAGCCAGCCATCTGTGCTTGATGTGATGCGTACACACCCTGCCCAAAACCACGCATGCAGAATCAGAAGAGGCACATGTGGGCTTACAGACACACGGACAAACACACACTGACACACACACACACACACACATACACTACACGCACGCACACACACACACACGCGCAGACACACACACACAAACACACACACATAATGACACGCACACACACTCTCACACACACAGACACACAGACACACACATAATGACACGCACACACTTTCAGAGTACATCCGATAAATTCCTGCAGAATCAGTCCATGCACACACATTTACACGTACACTCATCATTCTCAAAAACATTGATTTGCACACACACACACACACACACACACACACACACACACACACACACACACACACACACACACACACACACACACACACACACACACACACACACACACACACACACACAGAACATCCGATGAGTTCATGCAGAAGATGTCCTTACACATACTTTTAAGCATACACGCACACTCTCAAAAACACTGTTTTGTGCACACCCAGACCCGCACACACACACACACACACACGCACACGCACACGCACACGCACACGCACACAGCACACACACAACACCACAACAACACACACACAGACACGCACCGCACACGCACACGCACACGCACACGACACACACACACACACACACACACACACACACACACACAGAGACTGGTAGCGCTTCATTGTGTGGGGTTGAAAGGGGGATGTGCTGACGGGGGTGGTCCCACACAAAGGAAACGGCCTCACAGGGATAAGGCCTTGGAGCGCGGGACAGTTCTCCACAGGACAACACACCCTGCTCCCCTCTGTAGTCCACCAGAGACCTCCTCTCTGAAGTCCACTACAGACCTCCTCTTCACTGCAGACCTCCTCTCCAAGGACAACACACCCTGCTCCCCTCTGTAGTCCACCAGAGACCTCCTCTCCAAGGACAACACATCCTGCTCATCCCCCCAGCCCATTGAAGAGCTCCTCCTCTCCCCTGCTCTGCTGTTTTTACACTCGCAGCACATGCAAGAACACTTTCCTGGTTACATTAACTTTTCCATCTGTAGCAATGTCAAGAGTGGCTAGCAAATGCACACTCGCACGCACATGTGCACGCGCACACACACAAACGTACGTACACAGACGAGCACAAACCCACACATGTACTAAACACACGTAGTACACACACACACACACACACACACACACACACACACACACACACACACACACACACACACACACACACACACACACACACACACACACACACACACACACACACACACACACACACACACACACCCCGTCAGCAGCCCTGCTACCGTCCCACTAGTCTGCAGTCACACGTGATTTATTTTTAGGTAGTGTTTCATCCGGGATGCTCAACGTTGTCTGGTAGAAAGGTTTGGCCCAACGGCTGAGTTCTCATCACCCTTGTGACCCATCCTAAACTCTTTACCACGACACCTTTCTCCTTACTCCACAGTGATTTCCTGACCGTGTGAGCAGACTGTGTACACGGTGGGATGTTGTCAACAAGTGAAGTGGGCTTTAAACTACAGATGTTCTACAGATACCTACATTTTTCCTTCCCGATACATATTCCAATTCCTGAACATGAGTATCAGCCAATACCGAGTATATACCGATACAGCATCTAGCATTGTGACTACAGATAGCACTGAACTCTTATTAGATGGTTCTCTTAGATGACAGCAATCGGATAGCAGTCGGTTCACTTACTGTCGACAATTTAATTATATGTACATATAATCTATAATTATATTAGTACATTTGTATTCTTGTAGTTAAGCATCCATGCATCCATGTTCTCCGACTTGGTAGCCTGAACGAACGTAGGTCAGAGATGACGCGTTTCCAATTCCGACTTTTCCACCTCTGACCGCTAACGAACGCAGCATAACTCTGCACGTGGTTGTGACGTTCTCTGCCTGAGTCATGTGATGGTATCGGATCAGCGCATAGACTTACATACTCACTGACACCCGACTGCATTGTAGGCAGTGTCGGAGGAAGTTCCGAAAGTTGAATCTGCATCGGAACAACTTAAACACGCGTCGCTCCACGACAGGTTACCTGTGCAGAATACCTACCCCTCTAGCGCAACGTTAACTCAAAGCAGGTCCTTGTCTTATCAGACACAAACAGTCCACGTTCTCAATGCACAACGTTTATCAAGTGTGCCGCATAATGGCAATAGACCCCTGTGAACAAGTGTCTATTTAGGGGCCCAGGGGGTCCGTGGGCAACAAGCCAGCAGTCTTCTGCGGTTGGTGGAGAGGTGGTGGGGGACAAAGCACAAACGGGGCTGTTTCTAAAGCCCTACCTGTCCTGTAGCCTTGTCCCACCCCCCCCTCGTCCTGGCTCCCGTGTTGTGTCCAACACTGCCCTGCTCAATAGGATAATCACAGGTCATTAAGTCATTTCCTGTCGCCTTTCCTCCTTGTGTGTGTGTGGCTGACGGAAAAAAAAGCAACAACATTGAAATCTCGACCCTACATCACCCTCTAAAATGACCGTATCCCAAGGGTGTGTGTGTGTGTGTGTGTGTGTGTGTGTGTGTGTGTGTGTGTGTGTGTGTGTGTGTGTGTGTGTGTGTGTGTGTGTGTGTGTGTGTGTGTGTGTGTGTGTGTGTGTGTGTGTGTGTGTGTGTGTGTGTGTGTGTGTGTGGATGAATGAGTGAGTGAGTGTGTGTGAGAGAGGATGGGGGCTGTAGAGGTTGGGGCGAGAGTGTGAGCGTGTTGGGTTCGATGTGTGTTGTTTTTATGGGTAAGCACACAGGAGTGAGTACAAGACGCTGTAAAGCCTGTGTTCCCGTTGGAGACAGAGCGGGCTCAGTCAGCCAGCGGCACCCAGAGACAGAAGGCCCTGTTCTGCTCTGCGGCCGCATAATGCTGCAACTGTTGGCTCCTGGACTACCACAGAGGAGGCCGGTGTTGGAGAGGGGGATGGGCACTTTGTGTGTGTTTATACGTGTGCGTGTGTGTGTGTGTGTGTGTGTGTGTGTGTGTGTGTGTGTGTGTGTGTGTGTGTGTGTGTGTGTGTGTGTGTGTGTGTGTGTGTGTGTGTGTGTGTGTCTGGTAACCGACTGGACTTCTAGACCAGCGCTTTAGGGCTGGTCGTCCCACACACAGCCAGCATCAGAGTTCAGAGAGACCCTATCGGGTTGGACCTCAGCCTGGTCTAATGAGGATCAATCTCATTGGAGCAGGCAGCTCTATCGTACGTAGATCTGTGCTTGGGTGTGTAAAAACGTTACAAGGAGTGAGCAAGTAAAGTAAATCTACTTCTAATTTGCAGTGTGAATCCTCCACACATTGATCCTGTTTCTGATCCGGAGTGACCCCCCTCCAGGGGGGGAGTTGGTGTGGGTGGATCCTGGGAGCCCCTTAACCCTTCACCCTCCACAGGAGAGGGGGGCCGACCGCTGGAGAAAGTGTCCGCTCGTCCGTTGGGGTTTAGGTGCACACCGACTCCAGGCCCGGTGCTAATCCAGCAGGGATACTCATACTCATCTCCATCTGGTTCATCGACCAAGCTATAAAACAGACGGCATCCCCCCCCCCACACACCCCACAAACTCAACCAATCCCTCAGCTAACTGCCGTGTTTCCCATTGAAAGAAATGAACTATTTGAAGAGTCCGATTCTGCGTCCCCAGACGTTCATGAATGGACGGGCTAGGGATTCAATTCCTATATAAAGTTTAGTTTCACGAACAAATGGAGGAAAATGAAACTTGATCAAAACGCTGCGGATGTGCAGTGATATCCGCCACTTTACAACCTTACTCTTGATGTCAGCGTCAAGAACTGAGGCCATCTTGGTTTGGCTCTGCTCATCTCTATTGTTTGGTGAATTACACCCCGCCGCCCGCTGACGGTAAATGCGACCGACACGTCTCACAAAAGCCCCGGCGGCGGTGCTGTAATTAGAGGCCTGGCTGGAGTCGGGCTCCGACCGGTCACTGACTACGCCCTAATCAGGACTGACTAGGGGTCCATCTCGTCTCTCCTCCTCAGACGTCCACAAAAGCCCTTGTGTCAACTGTGGAGACCCCATCAGCGTCCCGCTCACTCACCCTGGCTCTGGAGTGTACTGGAGCCCGGGTGTCCCAACCCGTACCGTCCCACCCCCACTCCCGAGCCCCCTAAACCGCCACACCCTCCCACAGGGCAGAGCCCAGATCCATGTGCGCTTAACATAGCTAAACTAGCATCAAAAAAGTCGCCCCTCAAAGTCGAGTATCCACTTCTTCCTAAACAGTTCAGACAGATATGAATGAACTTTTATGAAATGTTAAAAAATAAATTTAAAAGCAAAATTACATGTTTTTAAACTTGACAAAAACAATCATTTCGAGTGTTGGCGATATGCACTCAGAGAGATATGTTTCAAGTTGTCCGGAAGGGTAATGTCATTACAAGCTGCTACTGAAGACTCAAGCTGCGAACGAGGCCTCAGAGTAGGAAACCCAAACTCACAGTTCTGGTTTCAGCGCCATGTGTTTTCTGAGGTAGGATTATTCAGATGTTTCTCCGTGTAACATCAGCCCACTACAGAGAGGGAACCATGGCTCTACTCAGCATGTGTGGAGTGTACGCCACTAATGTACTACACAGTAATGTACCCGCTTATTGTCTGTTGTACGTCCTGGCAGTTAAAAGTACCTAGTACTTAGCATTGTGAAGCATCGTATCCAAGCTATCTTTTTTGATTACGGTGAATGGGTTAACGTAGCAATTTTTCATGCTTGGCACTTGTTCCTATGAACATCCTTACTTTGCAGCGATATATTGTTGTTTCTCCTCTTAAAAGGTAGGTAGAGGCAGACCTAACAACCCTGTTCCACCCCTCCCTCATTAGTACTGCTGAACAGCCCCTCACATGTCACCTCCGCAGACCAAGAACCCTGAATCACTAGTGCAGTGTCAAGGAAAGCCATACCGCGGCAAGACCCTGCCATCAAGGAGTCTTTCACAAGGTGCTGTCTGTGATGTCAGGAGGGAGTGCTTAGTGCTTACCCACAGCAACCGTGTGAAGGCCAGTCCAAGTTTGCTTAAGTTTGAGGTGGATTCTCCTAACCACAAATGCCCCTTAAAGCTCTTTACGATGTGTTTATGGACACGCTTGCTAACTGACTCATTCTGGGCATGTTGCTCCTAGTCTGCACCAACCAGTGCTGGCCTTCCCCTGCACCGGATGTTCTGCATATTAACACTTTAGCCTGCGGTTAAACAGCAGATACTCTGAATACGCCCCCGCGCGCAGGCACGCACACACACGCATGCAGAAACACACTCACACACACCACACACATACATACACACACGCACACCCAATCATCCATCCCAACCCACCCAACAAGACAGACACACAATACACACACACACACATCTATCCCAAGACACACACACACACACACACACACACACACACACACACACACACACACACACACACACACACACACACACACACACACACACACACACACACACACACACACACACACACACACACACAATCTGACCCAGACTCATATCCCAGAATCTTCTCCTTCCACAACTGCTATTATTACCCCAAATTCTCTCTTCCTGTCTGAGGGGCTTTCCTCTAAATCCGTCCACGGTCAGCCTACCCCTGGACTCCCTATAGCTCTCATTACCAGACTCTACATCTCCATGAGACGCAGCAGCAGTATTAACATCATTAACTTGCCGTAATCCCTTCCTGCCCATTAATGGAGTGGAACGGGCCTACCCAATCACTCAGACGCTGCCGTTGATTGGTTTATACTCACTCACCAGCTTCTGCAAAAGACTCAGGACTCACTTGTTCAGAGTTCACCTAGACTCTGCATAGCACCCCCCCTACTCCCCAATTTGTACTTAGCATTGTGTAGCCTCTTATCCCATCATTGTTGTATACAGGGAATGGGTTAACCTAGTGATTGTTAGTGCCCGGCACTTGGTTCTGTGAACATCCTTGACTGTACCGGTAGAGATATATTGTTCTTTCTCTTTCTTCTGACAAATATACTTCTTAGACTTTGCTGTGGATAAAAGTGTCTGCAATCTGCATAATGCCCTAAATGTAAAATGTAAATGCTCACCAACCCATTCACCGTTACCTCGTTTACCTCTATTTAACAACTCCATTGCGTCCCCTAAGAAAGTAGTCTGCATTTAGAATAGTAATGTTATTAATATGTTAATAACTCTCCTAGACATAAAGGCTCAACGTACCGTTAGCATTCTTGCCACAGATGAGGTGCTCGTAGTTCTGCAGGACCCCCCACAGCTCCGCGTCGTTGTTCACCGCCGCGTCCAGCGCTTCCGCACCGCATCCCACCGCGTGCTTTGCGCTCTCCGCGCTCCCCGCGCGCCCCACCTGTCTGGCCGCCGCCAGAGCCCGCAGCGCCCACCTCCACCACCAGGCTCTCCGCGCACGCCGTCAGGCAGATCGCTGCGTACTCGTGCACACGCACGGAGACGCCGGTCTCCACCATCCACCGGAAGAACCGTCCCACGGACAGCCCAAGTCCACAGCGCGCGGACTTCCTGCGCTGCTGCTGCGCCGCGTCACCGGAACTCATGCAGTGCAGGGAGACGGCCTCGACCGCGGCGGACACGCACCTGTCGGACAGCCCGAAGCTCAGCACCATCCTGATGGCGCTCTGGATCTCGAACCGCGTGCACCTCTTGTGCAGCTCGCTCAGTCTCTGCGCCTCGCGCGCGATGCGAACCACCGCCCGGCGCAGGTACGCTGAGAGCCGTTGCACCGCCTCCCAGGTGAAGTACGTCTCGGCGCCCGCCACTTTACGCAGGACTCCCTCGAGCTCCTGGTCGGTCCACGGGTAGTCCTCGAGCTCCGGCAGGTAGGGACACGTGGTCAGGAGGTCCCCCGCGTCCTCTGCCGTGACCACCGTGTCCCAGCTGCCGTTCCTGCTGCTCAGGGACCCCGCGCGCTGCCACCACGCGCCGCGGGGAGGCGAGCTCACCTGGGAGCGGGACTGCCTGGAGGATGAGGAGGAGAGGCTAAAGGAGTTACCCGAGTCCGAGGCAACATAACCGGCGTCCAGATTCAGGTCAGCCAGGGTCTTCATCAAGAGGGTGCAGGACATCCCAGGACCTTAGAACAAGGATAAACTACTTAGAAAGTAAACTTTAAGGCGTTTATAACTTCAGGAGCAGCGAGGAGGAGAGCAGAGATGTCCCATAAACCAAGCAGGTCCTCCTAAAGCGCTCTCTGACTGCTTTGGTTGTCATAGATGCGCATTGGGTTAAACTTTTCAAACTCCTCACACCAGTTGCGCCAACATCGGCCGGAGGAGACTGCCCCGCGGACGTCCACTATATGGTGTTTCCCTGACCAATCACAGCGCTTTATTAACGGAACCAATCAGAGCGAGCCGAGGTCTTTAGTGGAACCAGCGCATCGCTTTGCCTCATCAACTCCATACAGCGCCCCCGTGTGGACGTCTGGCGAACAGCACACTGGACGTTACATAACTCCATCATCTCAACCCCAGGCTGGCATGATTTTTATGACGTTTAAACATGGATGTATGTTTAAATGATGCAATCTGAGACGTTTTACCGATGCGCAATTGTTGTGAAAAAAGAAGGACACACACCATAGAGAAGATAAAATATGTATTACCTTAGTTGTACAAATCCAGGGATCATGTAGGCTACTATCCATTCCTATTATAGGTTACAACAGTTTTCAAAAGACTTGCCACTGTATATAAAATGTTTGAAGGGACGCAGGAGGAAGTGTTGAACACAAAACCTTTCAACGTTACTTAAAAATTAAGACTTCTCTAGTTTCTGGGTACAATGCACCACTAGGACATGCTTAACCTAAACGCACCACTAGATGGCGCCCATTCACTATTTCTACCTTCAGAGTTTCAGTATGACCCAGTACAAATTTCCTGCTTCTCTTACGCTGGTGGCCAACTCCTAAAGGCAATTCAGCTAGCCCTAATGTACTTTTCCAATAAATAATATTGAAAGATGTCACATAGAAGCCAAACGTTATCTTTAGAGCAACGACATTCAGCGTTCAACTCAAGCGAAGCATGCTAGCTCATGTTCCAATTGTACAACGTTATTGAAAGGTTATGCACTAGTCCTTATTCTTACATTTCTATGTTTCTTTCTAACAATAAATTATTAAACAAGAAAACTTGGCAGTTAAACTTAGCTTATTAGCGTAGGTTAGCGATAGGTTTCAATGTGTACAATCATTCCGACAGTGAGCCAGCTCACTGAGCCAACCTGCAAAGGGTCAGATGCTACGCTAACGTCCACATTACTGGAACTATCTTACAGCCGTCTTCCAAACCACCAGAATCCCTCTGTTACAAAACACGGTAGGACTGCCCATACTAAACCTAAAGCTGATCTAGATAAGGCATCAAGTACAAAAAAATAAAAGAAGACTCTTCTAGCAAACGTTTTACAAAGAACGACTGAGCAAACAAAGTAGCCTACAGTAACATTATAATATTTAACAAAATATTGCAAAACTACAAAAAAACTTACATGTTTAAAAAACATACAGATTCTGTTACGTCAGACTAGTATCAGGCTAGTGTCACCAATCCATGTAACCCGCAGTACTAGAACATGAACGTCTATGGTTTTCATATAAAATGTCTTCCATTTCCTCCTATAAAAACCTCTTACATGATGTCATCACTGTCCGCTGATGTCCCACGTAGATACTCTCGTGTTTTCTGTTCTTTGTGTCATTCCCCTCATATTATCTTTCATTTTTTTTCCCTTCAGGGTCACCATAACGCACCATAACGCATCTGCATCGAGCCTATCTTGTGAGCAAGGAGTCCTATTGGCTGAGCCCGGCTCCGCCTCATGTCGGCCCGGCTCCTCCCCCTCCAGGCCGCGGTGCCTTGCCAATAGGCTCAGGCAGCGTGGGGGCTCGGTGCTCCAGCCGCCGGGCCCCGCCGCCGCCCTCAGCGCTGTCCGTCTGGGGGAGGCTCTCGGACCGAGGCAGGCTGGACGCTGTCGTCTGCGACGCTGACCGGAACGCGGGCGCAGAGTGCGTCCTGGTCATCCCTCCGGGGGCCGGGTCTGGGGGGCCCGCCGAGAGGGTCTCCCTGGCTGCTGGGGGGTCCGCCTCACCCTTCATGGCCCCTGCCTCTGCCTCGGGGCCCGCTGTGTCGCCGCCCTCGGCCTGGCATTGAGGAGGTTCTCCAGGGAGCGACGCGTGTTGAGGACGCTCCCCCGTGTCGGCTCCCCGGACCCCTGGGGGCTGGTACGGGGGCGGCCCCGCCAGGGGCCCTCCGTCAGGGCAGGGCGGAGCCTGGCTGTGGACGAGGACAGGCTCCGGGGACGGCAGGGGGGGAGCGTCCTCTGCGTCGAAGGCCTCCAGGTCCCGGGGGTCCTTGGAGGGGCTCTGGTCGGGGGAGATGGCGTCAGGCTGGTGGGGGATGATGTGGAGGCTCAGAGCGCCCGCCGCGGACGGCTTCCCCCCGCCCGGCTGCAACGGACTCAGCACCACGGGCACCTCCTGCCCCAGGGGCTCCACGGGCAACTCCTCTACCTTACCTGGAGGGAGACCAGAGGAGCAGAGAGATATCAGCCTCAAATACGGCTAGGGCCAGGCATGGCCTCCTGCCATAGATACAGTAACACTGTAATTGTTATTGAGGGGGAAATTCTAGTGTTATAGCACAGCAGCAGTCAAGGGGGAGAAACAAGATATAATACAACACAATACAAAACAAAGTCATGCTCACGTAATGCTAAGGAAGTGCTTAAAGAAATGCTAAAGTAAGGACAAACAGAACAAACAGGGTAAACAGGGCCAACAGTATAAATTATAAAGTGGTCCAGTGACGTTATAATTCACCATAGATAAAGTATAGAGAACGTAGAACATGAGGGAAGTGACATCATCATGAGCAACCCTCATCCAACGCACAAAGACCAATTGCAGTAACCCTTTTCCACCAGAGGCGGAGCTGTGGGTGTCCTGGACTGTAAAGAGAAGGTTGGGGAGAGCTTGATTTCCTGCACCTGGAGGGGGGAGGTCGAGCTTCATCCGGCGCAGCTCCGTCATGGCGGTCTGCAGGTGCTCCACGACCGCGTCGTCGCTGCTCAGGAACGTCTGGGAGATCCTCTCCTGAAGGAACTCACGGAGCTCCTCCAGAGACATCTTCTGCAGGTGCTCTGGTCCATTATCACATACACACACGCACACGCACACAGACATGCACACGCACACAGACACACACACACACACACAGACATGCACACGCACGCACACACACACACACACACACACACACACACGCACATGCACGCAAGCACACACACACACAGTCACACACACACACGCACGTAAACACGCACTCATACAGACAAGCATGCATGCACACACGCACGCAAACACACACACACGTGCACGTATGCACGCAGTCAAACAGACATCCACGCACACACACACGCATGCAAACACATACACACACATGCAAACACACACACACACACAGTCACATACAGTCACACACACACAGACACACAAACACACATGCACAAAAACACACCCGTGAAAAAACATGACAGTGACACAAAAGTGTCTTGCCAATAATGATACGAGGTATCTCTCCTCACAGTCTTAAAAGTTTAACCAGACACTTGAATAAAAATAACAGCACAGATTCTGGTGAAACAATGTATTTTTGACATTGCTGTATCTGATTGGCTCAGCCTGGTGCCATGTGAAACCACTTAGCACCAATCTGATCCTATCAGAATTGCATGAGCCCGCTTCCTTATTCCCCTGTATGCGTTCAGTGGCCTGTTGGCGTACTTCGGTGTATCTTCAGGGTGGTGTAGGCCATGGCGGTCAGCAGCCTCTCTCCCTCCAGGATGAAGATGTCCCACAGGCGTAGGGTCAGCGTAAAAGGAGTCTGAAAGGAACACAAGGAAGTCAACACACCACCACCACCACCACCACCACCACCAGCACCACCACCCCCACCACCACCCCACTTCTCTCCTCCCTGACTGCTGCTCTCTGCTACTGCGGAATGTGTGACACCGGAGCCCGGCTGCGTCCCTCTCCGAAGTCAGGGGGTTTGTTGGGTTCTCTCCCAGACCACAGGATCCGTGCAGGCTCATCTACCCAGGACCCTGCCCGGGCCCACCAGGGCCAGAAAGTGCTGACAGCAGCCGGTCTGCTCCAGACCGCTGCTCCGTGGCACGGCTGTGGCTTTGGGGGGCGAGGGCGAGGGGGAGGCTAACAGTAGTTCATCCCTAACCAGTCTTAATGTCTACCTTCTTTAATATCCCCCTCAGCCAATACCACCAGACCTCAGCTTTATTCAGACCCATTTATTTTCGGTGCAGGAATCTCACTTGTAGGCATGCAGAATAAGGTCAACTTTCTGCCAGAGGGTTTTATTATTAACGTGCATTCCCGAAACAACGGAATAATTATTAGAGAGAGGAGCAGAGGACGAGAGGCAAAGGCAAGGCGATGAGAGGAGAAAGAGGTGGAGGGATGTCAACATGGGCTGTGCGTGTTGGTTTCTCACCCGGTCAATGAAACACTGCAGGAACCATTTGGTGCTATAGATACCAGCAGACATCTGCTCTCGGTCCTGAGAAGGGAAAGACCGAATCACAGATGGAAATCAATTATAGATTGTCAACTCAGTGAAGTTGCTATCCTGCTTTTCTTTTGCAGATGGTTATGGCCATGCCTGAGTATTGTCTGTGTACGTGTGTATGGGTGCATGCATGCAGCCTCACGTGTGTACGCATTGCATAACCGACTCCGCAGTAATCTCACCAGATGCTTCTTCAGCTTGGGGATGAGTTTGGAGATGATCTGATCGTGATGGGCTTGGAAACGCTGCAGCTTGGGGAAACCCGGCACGAAAAACCCTTCAGCGGACAAAAGAGAGAATAAAAGCTTGATTGCTGTCCACCCCACCTCACACTTCCCCATCTCGCAGGGCCCCTCGCTCGATGATACCCTCGACCCCAGGGCTCCCCGGCCCGCTGCCGCTCACCGTGCATGCCGTGCCTCTGGTCGGTCAGCAGCTGACACAGGGCCCAGAAGGCGTCCTCCTCGTTCATGTACATGAGCAGCAGGGCAGCAACCTGACTCATGCCCTGGCAGTAGCTCACCTCCTGCAGTGGGACGGGAGGGTACAGACGGACGAAAGCTCTTATTCTCTGCCTCTCTGAACTCCACGCTTTGAAACGGTTGACTCGGGCATACCGAATGCTATCTTTGCTGTACACAGGGAATGGGTTAACCAAGCGATTGTCAGTGCTTGGCACTTGGTTCTATGAACATCCTTACTGTACCGACAGCGTTATAGTATTGTTTCTCTTTCTTCTGGCAAATGTACTTGTTGCTTTGGATAAAAGCGTCTGATAAATGGCCTAAATGTAAATGGGCAGCAGGGGGAGGGATAGGAGGGGAACGGGACAGGACGGGGGACAAAGGACAGGAGATGGGGGACAGGGAACACATGCAGCTATCGCTGAGCCCTTATTGACTAGCCCGGCTTGTGTCCATGCAGAATCAATCAGGCTAGCGCTGAGCTCCCCATTTCCAACGCCTGTCTTGTGTGTTTTGTTGTTTACGTTTCTTTTGCTTTTTGAGGCGGGGGGGGGGGGGGGGGGTGCATGTTTCTAACTAAGCGAGGATGAATGGGGGGAATGGGGGGGGGACAGACTCACCGTGTTGTAGACCGAGTAGGCAGACAGAACGTTGAAAAGGGCCTGCTGTCTGTGGGGACGGAAAGGAGAGGGAGAGGGAGAGAGAGAGGGAGATGGAAAGAATGAGTACACTACATCGGGATGACAGAGTTAGATTCAGCACCAAACGCGCTTCTTACAAACACGCTGACGTTTCAGTGGGGGACTTTAATGTTTAGATAAACGGCCTGAGAAAGAAAAAGTAATGTCACAGCAGAAGTGCTACGTTTTAAGCCGGCGTATTAAAGTGTTTCTTTGAGTTCACTGCTGCTACAGTTTGAGTTTCCATCGCCTCGCTCTTCCCTACAAGCCTGTGGCCCATTAGGCAGACTGTGACATCATGCCATCGCTGGCTCAGGTTCCAAACAAACCCAGCACAGTAAAAACACTGAGACTCACTCCCCCCTCTCTCTCTCTCTCTCTCTCTCTCTCTCTCTCTCTCTCTCTCTCTCTCTCTCTCTCTCTCTCTCTCTCTCTCTCTCTCTCTCTCTCTCCATATGTTTATCACTCTCTCCTCTCCCTGCTCTCTCTCTCTGTCTCGTAACTTGTTTCCGTCTCTATTCCCTCCATATGTTTAAAAAAAATCTAAATTCCCTGTGGTGCTGACGACACAGTTAGCGTAAATTGTTTCCGTGCGCATAATCCACAGTAATTACGTTATATAAACAGTTTACTTTTGAAATGAGCCAGGATGCAAATATAGCAGAACTACATATACACATTTCACATCCACTCATTCGACTTGCTGCACTAAACCCCGGCTGAAACATACGTTCCTGAGCCCTTCTGATCCGTTTCAAAGGCTTTTTTTATCCTCAGCATTCATATAAACACTTTGATCCACTTTTATTGGCTGTCGGTTTCAGGGTCAATAAACTTGTGTTTAGAGTCAGAGCGTAAGGGGGATTGGGTAACCACATCAGGGGCAGCAGCTCTGAGCAGCAGTAGGCTTGGGCAGGGGCACTGGGAGGGGTGAGGCCAACACTCACTTGACCCCGAAGCGGTCCATAAACATGATATGGTTGCGGAAGGTCCTGTTGATGTCCAGGTCGATCTGCTTGATCTCAGAGGAGTACAGCGTGGCTTGTTCCTTCATTCTCTAGTGCACGGCAACAGGGGGGACAATGGGAGGTTGGCGATGGGATGTGTGAACAAATGTAGAGGGGGTTTCTGTTTTAAACTAATTAAGTCAAAATAATAGGTGTTTAATTTTAGCAATAATTACAATGCAGAGCAATACACTTGGGGAGGCATGTGGCTCAGGAGGTACCTGTACGTTCACACCAAAAGCTGTAAAAGATGCAAAATTGCTTAATAGCTCAAAACGCAACGCTGTCCAAAATATTTACAGCTCATATCGCTCTTGCGATTTTGCTTTTCCATTTAAAAGGAGCCGCGCTTTTTGTCTGCACGCTCGTAGTTGGGGCAAGTGCTGCTGCTGATGCCGAGCCACAAAAACACAAGATAGTCATAAGTTTGGTCAATAGAAAAAAATAATAAGCATGAATACATGAAACACTGAATAATAAGGATGGAGCGATTGCTTGGATGCTAGATTATAGGTTTAGTTGATCGCTATCGTGCGTGCGTGCGTGTGTATAGTATTGTTTATTACTGAAAAGATCCGCTCAACGGGGGCATTTGTGCCGGTGTTGTGCCAATGTAGGTATCCCCGACAGAAATTGTTTCCCCTGGCGCGGGAGCGCGCATTCAGAGCAACAGCGTTATTTACGCTTGATTTCGCCCAAGTAAATCAAAACGTACAGCAATTGCTTTGTTTAATTCAATGTTTCTGATGTTGTATATTATCTACGAGGTTTTTTTAACATGGCCCAACCCATCAATATTAAACGATTTTGACTTATTTTGTAACGTCGTAACGTCGTACTAGTAGTATGCCTACTGAACCGCAAAACGAAGGTAACCATTTCTTCATCAAGTGATTTGACATAGGCCTATGTAATTCAAGTCCTGGTTATGGAATTTGTCGAAATAAATATACAACGTCAATATCCAAAATCATGAACCACTGTGAATTGTTTTCTGTCTACAATTACGTCTATTTAAGCTACTTCACTCGAAATGTACTATAGCAGATGAAGTCTGACGCATCAAAATGATTTATTTTGTGGGTTCTTTTAGATTAATGCTCTATAACGCTCGTGATTATGAGCAAGTATTCTTTCATCTTATACACAAAGTTATGGGGTGGAAAGCAGAGTTATGTAGAGCGGGTTTGCGGGTAACCAGACGGTTGCTAGTTCAATCCCCGGCTCCTCCTAGCTGGTGTCGAGGTGAATGCTTGACACAGCCGTTGGTGTGTGACAGTATGTGAGGCAATATTGTAAAGCGCTTTGAGTTCCCACTGGTTAGAAAAGCGCGGTATTAATGCAGTCCATTAACCATTTATCTGTCTGTGTCTATCTTATGTCACCCACTAACATAATCAGCCTCACGCCGCAGGAATGAGTGTGGGTGTACTGAGAGGACATGTGTGCATACTATTAATAATAGCAAACAATGGCAGAAACAATAGCTGTGTAGAACCAAGGGGATCTCATCTCAATTACAGTAATACGTAAGATTGTATATATACATAAAGTTGAAATCTATCACCATCTACACTCTATTTTGAGGGGGGGATACAAATTCTGTCAGACAGGTTATACGGTCTGAAATAATCTGTTTCCCCCCCCATAACTTTGGTGTTATAAGAGAGAAGGAAAGCTTGCTCATAATCACAGAGGTTATAGAGCATTATCTAAGAACCCACAAAATAAATCATTTCATGGTCAGACTTCATCCGTCTATTTTGAGGGGGGGGGATACAAATTCTGTCAGACAGGTAAACGGTCCTGAAATAATCTGTTTTCCCCCCCCATAAACTTTGTGTATAAGAGAAGAAACTTGCTCAATATCACCAGAGGTTAATAGAAGCATATTATCTAAAGAACCCACAAATATATAAGTCATTTTGATGGTCAGACTTCTCTGTCTTATTTGAGGGGGGGGATACAAATTCTGTCAGACAGGTAAACGGTCTGAAATAATCTGTTTCCCCCCCCATAACTTTGTGTATAAGAGAAGAAACTTGCTCATAATCACAGAGGTTATAGAGCATTATCTAAAGAACACACAAAATAAATCATTTCATGGTCAGACTTCATCCGTCTATTTTGAGGGGGGGGATACAAATTCTGTCAGACAGGTAAACGGTCTGAAATAATCTGTTTCCCCCCCCATAACTTTGTGTATAAGAGAAGAAACTTGCTCATAATCACAGAGGTTATAGAGCATTATCTAAAGAACCCACAAAATAAATCATTTGATGGTCAGACTTCATCTGTCTATTTTGAGGGGGGGGATACAAATTCTGTCAGACAGGTAAACGGTCTGAAATAATCTGTTTCCCCCCCATAACTTTGTTTGTGATATAGAGAGAGAAACTTGCTCATAATCACAGAGGTTATAGAGCATTATCTAAAGAACCCACCAAAATAAATCATTTGATGGTCAGAACTTCTCTGTCTATTTTGAGGGGGGGGGATACCAAATTCTGTCAAGACAGGGTAAACAGTCCTGAAATAATCTGTTTCCCCCCCCAATAACTTTGTGTATAAGAGAAGAAACTTGCTCATAATCACAGAGGTTATAGAGCATTATTCTAAAGAACCCACAAAATAAAATCATTTGATGGTCAGACTTCATCCTGTCTATTTTGAGGGGGGGGATACAAATTCTGTCAGGCAGGTAAACGGTCCTGAAATAATCTGTTTCCCCCCCCATAACTTTTGTGTATAAGAGAAGAAACTTGCCTCATTCAATCACAGAGGTTTATAGAGCATTATCTAAAGAACCCACAAATAAATCATTTGATGGTCAGACTTCATCTGCTATAGTACATTTCTCGAGTGAAGTAGCTTAAATAGACGTAATTGAAGACAGAAAACAGATATCTCACAGTGGTCTTGATTTTGGATATTGACGTTTATTTAAGTTCGACCAAATTCCATACCAGGACTTGGAATTACATAGGCCTATGTCAAATCACATGAGGAAATGGTTTACCTTCGTTTTGCCGTTCAGTAGGCTACTAGTACGACGTTACGACGTACAAAATAATAAAATCGTTTATTTTGATGGGTGGGCCATGTTAAAAAACCTCGTAGATAATTACAACGTCAGAACATTGAATTAAACAAAGCAATTGCTGTACGTTTTGATTTACTTGGGCGAAATCAAGCGTAAATAACGCTGTTGCTCTGAATGCGCGCTCCCGCGCCAGGGGAAACAATTTCTGTCGGGGATACCTACATTGGCACAACACCGGCAGACACACGGCAAACTGACAAATAGATTTTTGTGCGGTATCTCCCTTCTTCTGAAATGCGTGCACATCTCCAACCACCGCTCGCCCGCTGGTTTCCGTCAGCATTCCACTGTGTGACCATTGTTGAAATCATATGCTGGATGCTTTATTCTTTCTATGTGTTTTCAGTCAATGATCGGGCTATACTAAGACCACGTTGGCTATGCAATCGCGGACAAATTCGATGTCCTGCATTAGCCGCAACTATTCTCTCATGCACCATGATGAAGGAACACAATGTGTAGTAGGAACTAAGTTCTCATGTATGTTTACTGGGACCCACGCCGGCGAGAGACATCTACATTCTGATTGGCTGGCGGTCATTTACAGCCAAAACGCTACTAGCTCATTTGCATAGAGTTGAGCTGTTTTCAACTCTCATCTACTGCTTTTCAGCTTTAAAGCTATCGCTCAAGCGTTTTATTGCTCCTATGGCTTTATCGCTCATGTCTAATAGGAAGTGAATGGGCGTTTATCCTCAAAGCGCTCTACAGCTTTTGGTGTGAACGCACAGGTAGAGCGGGTTTGCGGGTAACCAGACGGTTGCTAGTTCAATCCCCGGCTCCTCCTAGCTGGTGTTGAGGTGAATGCTTGACACAGCCGTCGGTGTGCGACAGTATGTGAGGCAATATTGTAAAGCGCTTTGAGTTGCCACTGGTTAGAAAAGCGCGGTATTAATGCAGTCCATTAACCATTTATCTGTCTGTGTCTATCTTATGTCACCCACTAACATAATCAGCCTCACGCCGCAGGAATGAGTGTGGGTGTACTGAGAGGACATGTGTGCATACTATTAATAATAGCAAACAATGGCAGAAACAATAGCTGTGTAGAACCAAGGGGATCTCATCTCAGGTCTCCCACGTACAAAACGAAAGGTTGGTTTGTGTACGAGAGAGAGTGAGGGGGTTTCCGCGCTCTGATATTTGTGTTTGTAACAATCGGTCGCTGGGCTTTCTGTGTGGGTTTTTAATACCTTGTATTTGCCTTCATTTTCCTTCTTCATCTTTTCAACATCCAGGATGAGAGCCCAGGCCTGTCCTCTGAGCTGTAGAGGAATGCCCTTATACACTCTCTTCACCATCTAACCAGGAGACGAGGAGAGGGGAGGGGAGGAGGAGGAGGGGAGTGGAGAGGAGAGGAGGGGAGGAGGAGAGGAGGAGGAGAGGGGGGAGGAGGAGGGGGGGAAGGGAGGGGAGGGAGGAACAGGGGGGAGGGAGGAGGGGAAGGGATGGAGGGAGAGGAGAGGAGGGGAGGAGAGGATGAGGATAGGAAGGAGAGAGAGAGTGGAGGCGGAGAGGAGGGAGAGAGAGGAGAGGAGAAGAGGTGGAGTGGGATGAAGGATCTCTGGAGAGGAGAGGGAGGAGATAGAAGAAGGAATGGAGGTTAAGCAGTGTGATGCATTTTAGTAAAAATGCCTAGAAATGCCTTCATTTTATGTGAGGATACATTTGATTAATGTATTTCATTGGGCGGGAGAGCTGGGACATTGGTTATACTCACTCTTTCACTGTTTCTGTATTTCTCCCACTTCTTCACCATCTTCAGCCATTTCTCCACCCTCTCAATTTCTTGCTGCTTCCGCTGCCAAGGAAATAGACGGAGATAATGTGAACGCCTGTGCGTCGTACTATAACTCGATAAGCACAAAGGATGAGTCAAATGCTCCAGATAATACATGTATCTGCTGAGCCATTCCTTCTCTGTGGAGCTTCATTTATAATAACATTACATGATTTAGTACATTTGTCAGAAGAAAGAAAAACAACACTTTGTCACTGTCGGTACAGTTAGGATGTTAAAAGAAACCTTCCCCAACCACATCATGTTCAATTGCTAGGTTAACCCACTCTCTTTATACAACAAAGATTCATTGGGAATGTTGCTACAGGGAATGTGACTGGAGGAAGGGTTAGATCGGGACGCACACACACCTACACACACATATATACACACACACACACGTTAGGGTACTGCGCTAGCGTGCCTGTCTAACTCACCTTTTCCTCGTACGCAGTGGGGGCCGGTAGGTCATTCTCACTTGTAGAAACACACAGAGACAAACAGGGTTACTCCACGGCAGGCCATTGAGCTGCTCCCAATGTGTGAATGGCGATGACCAGACAGCACCGCCGCGGTGTGCGGGTGAAACGCGCCTTAGTGCATGAAGCCGAAACGGTCGGTGACTCGGTACACACTGTAGTCAGCATCCTCCCAGGGGTCGATGTCTACACCGCCCTGCCTGCCCTGAACACACACACACAGACTGGATAGCACACGCACACACACACATACAGACACACACACACACCACACACACACACACACACACACACACACACACACACACATGCATAGCCCATGCACACACACACACAGACATGCATAGCACACGCAAAAGGCACAGCACACACAACAGACACACACACACACCACACACACACATGCATAGCCCATGCACACACACACACAGACATGCATAGCACATGAACACACACACACATAACAGCACACACGCACAAACACGTACAGACACACGTATCGACGCATGCACACACAAAATAATTAATCCTTACTACAATTTGCCACATTCAAACACAGTTCATTTGTTCATTTATGTTAATGAAGCATTTATTAGATTAGGAATGAAGAAGAACACATAGTTAGTACAAGCCTATCATATAGTAGCATGATGCCTGTGACTGATATTCATAACGTGCATGGCCTAGCAGAGAATGTGTTCACGGTTCCATAAAAACACAGACGATGTGACTGTGTTGACACAGCAGGCTGAGGGGCAGCTCTCAGCAGACAGCCACATGGAAACACACCGATGAACAAAGGAAACGATATGGATCTGATCCTAGACTGATTCTATCTGAGACCCCCCCCCCTCCCCAGAGCCACTCTGCCAGCTCTATGAAAGTCAAATGTCTAAAAATAGTTTCCAAACAGAGGCTGTCTAGCAAGGAGAGAGAGAGAGGAGAGAGAGAGGAGAGAAGAGAGAGAGGAGAGAGAGGGAGAGAGAGAGAGAGAGAGAGAGAGAGAGAGAGAGAGAGAGAGAGAGAGAGAGAGAGAGAGAGAAGAAAGAGGAAGAAAGAAAGAAAGAAAGAGAAGAGAAAGAAAGAAAGAAAGAAAGAAAGAAAGAAAGAAAGAAAGAAAGAAAGAAAGAAAGAAAGAAAGAAAGAAAGAAAGAAAGAGAGAGAGAGAGAGAGAGCGCGCAGGGAGAAATGGGGGCAGTCAAAGGGGTGACATCATTCTAGGACAAGATTCTCTCCAGAACGCGGGAATCTCCCGGGCCTCCAAGTCAGAACACCGTGTCTCCCTCTGAGCAGAAGGCCCAGTGCCCTCTATCCCTTCTGCTGGGGTCTGGGTCTGACCTGGGGAGGGACGGGGGGGGAGCAGCCACTGTCCTGCTCGGAGAGGATTCAGTGTGTCCCCGAGGACACTGTCAGATAAATCACTACGGACCGCGTCACAGCTGTAGCTGGGGCTTGCTGAGGCCTGTCCCGCAGTGCCCCAGTGTGCACGCACACTCACACTCAGTCACATGCACACACACTCACAGACACAGTCACACACACACACACACACTTGCACTCTCAATCACATGCACTTTCACTGACTCAGTCCCTCTCCCTCCCTGTCTATGCCGAGCCGCGGAGCGACGTTTGACCTCCCATGTGTCCCTGTGTCTAACCCCTCCCGTTACCTCCTGCCTGGCCGTGCTTCACTCAGCGGCGGATAGTGTAGTGGCTTAGGAGTTTGACTCCCATCCAGAATGTTCTGGGCCCCAGCTATGAAAGCCTGCTCTGTAAATAATATAGACTCAACGTCTGTGTCATCACTCCACGGTTTACACACCAGCGCAATGGACCCTTTTTTGCCACCAGCAGCGTAAACTGTCTGTATCTGGCACGTTGAGGGCGGGAAGTGAATGCTTGCTTTGCAGCCATCAACACTCTTTTTTTGAATTAAATCAACATTTCAAACGGGACCTCGACAAATACACAACTTAGTGCAAGATGCCCAACTCCTTTCTGCTGCCTTAAGACATGCATCAGGATTGACAGTCATACTTTTTGGACGAAGCATCTGATAAATGACTAAACAGTCATTATTTTTATGTTTTATTATGTATTGTTCTTGCATCGACATCTATGCAGCATGCAAAACAACTTAAGGGCCCTTAAACAACAGTACTCTGTATTCGACCAGGAACATCCAAATACATGAAAACCCCCACACAATCATTCAGCGAAACCCACACACACTCATTGAGTCACTGTTTGCGTCCTTGTTGCTGTGCCTGCGGCCTGCTTTGACCCTTAACCTATCGTTATGTGGGCAGACGGAGATGATGCAACTCTCACTACAAGGCAATGCACTTTATAATAATGGCTATTTATTAGAACATGAAGCATGTTTAAAAGCCTCTGACGAAACGTGGTGCTGCGTTTCTGGATCCACGCGGGCAGGCTCACCTGGGCATACTTCAAGATGATATCGGCTCGTTCCTCTGCGATCAGCTTCTCAATGTCTTTCTTCATGTCAATATCTGGAAAGAGGGAGAGGGAGAACATCATGGTTTAACAGCAGGTAGCCACAAAACACAATAACACTACTTATGGACAAACGAGAAGGGAAGAGAAGAGAAGACAATCCTCTGATGCATGTGGGCGACTTGTAGCCTCCAAACCACTCCACCACTCGGCCAGCGCGGTTTCAAACTTGGACCGATGACTGGGGTTACATAACGACTCATCACCACATCGACTGGAATGGACGTCAGCCGGGTCATTGGATCAGGGTTTGATCAGGTAAAAAGCTGATTGTATATCACCATAATAGATGAGCATAGGTTTATTTGTGGCGGACACAACTGCAGGGCCATCAGCGATGCAGGGCACCTCTTGGTCGGCTTTCATAACTAGGATCTGTGGTTTTCTTCCTACGCTTCTGTGGTATTTCTTACTTACGCACCCACCCCCAGTACACGCCTCTCTGACATCTGCCTCTCGTCTGCAGCACCATGCCTGCTGACTCACGGTCTGCCAGTGCAGATGATGCAGCTGATATCTAACTCTATTACAGGGAGACGATATGCACATTGGAAATGTGTGTCTTGATTAGACTATTTAACATGATGTTGAAGTGTAATGCATATTCAATATTGTATAAATCCCTCTGATTACTGCGGACAATCAATTATAGCCTGACTCTGGCGTACCTGAACACATGCCTTCCATTCAATTAGCTCTTGAGTTGCGCCGTCTCTCTCTGACCCATGAAACCACTCAGTGTGCCTGGTTGCTTGTATTGACCATGAAACCACGGAGGTTGCAGGTTTGGGCTGCCTTGCCCGGGAGAAATCAGCCCAGCGGCCTGGAGAGCCCAGCGGCCTGGAGAGCCCAGCGGCCTGGAGAGCCCAGCGGCCTGGAGAGCCCAGCGGCCTGGAGAGCCCAGCGGCCTGGAGAGCCCATCAGAGAGAGTTGTGGGCTCTGTGGACGGCCGGCCAGCTCTCCATCAGTAATATAATCGCCCTGGGAACCGTCAGCGCCGCCCGCAGGCGCCCTATTACTGCTCTCCCTCACCCACACACACACACTTCCAAACAGACCTCTCCCACACACACACACACACACACACACACACACACACACACAGCTTCTGTGTTCATCAGCACAGAAATCATGACAGGAGAAAGAAGCTCTGAATGAAATCCGAAACGCTCGCTGTCTTTCTGTTTTTGTGTTTATGCGCGCACAGCGTCGCACAGCAAACGCACAGCGACGCACAACGCTGGCCTTGGTGTGACGCAAGTCGTGTGTGTGTGTGGTTGGATGTCGACTACGAAACAAAGCAGGGAGGATATTAATACTGGATAATCCACATTCTCTAGGGGGATCTTTACAAATTCCCAGAGTCACAATCCGGATGCACTAGAGGGCACATCCACCATTTGGATTAGGGTGATCGCTAAAGCGGGATTATGCAACCAGAGTCATGTTATTCCCAATCTGGGAATGAGTTGAGAACAAAGGGTTGTTGGTTCTGGTGTTCCACTATGGTCCATGATGAAGTAAGCTGGAAGGTTGCTATAGGCCCTCCCATAATGCACCTCTGTACAGTCAGCGCGTCAGACCCACCCTGTATCAGATCAAAGCTTGGGATTGGCCTGATGCAGGCCAGGTGGCCGACACCAAGAACCAGAGCCAAATAAACAATAGCTCACAGATCCGTCTTGTACTCCCCTCACACCTCTCCTGCGCACGTATTGTATGTTTTTACGTCCTGGCACTTAATGTACACACTTATTGTAGGTTGTACGACCTTGCACTTAAACATATCTTATCCGAGCTATCTTTGTTGTCTACGGGGAATGGGTTAACCTAGCGATTGTTAGTGCTTGGCACTTTTTTGCACTATTAACATCCTTACTGCACCAACAGTGATATATTGTTGTTTCTCCTTCTTCTGAAAAAAAATGACTTACTGTAAGAGTAAAAGTGTCTGCTAAATGCCCTCAATGTAAATGCTCCCATGCTATGGCTGTGTGGCTTCTCCCTGAAGATCAGTCCTACACTAGCTCCTACATGAGGTAGAGTCGCTAAACATTTACCCTGCTGGTGATTGGCTGAACACACGGTCTTGAACTTTGTCAAACAGAACGGAGAGGGTGTGGGAGTGAAAAATGCCAAAGCTGCGTCCAACATAGCAATGATACTTTAAACCCATCATCAGAGCCATATGGCCGGGGCCCGCGTGCGGTCAGCAGCAGCAGCACACTGGACCAGGCTGTGGTAGACTGGCCCGGTCCCAGTTCCCCTGAACGATTAGAGGGAGGCTGCAGCCGGCCATCCAGCAGTCACTATTTAAGGGTCGAGGCTACAGAAACATGGGCGGTTGTTTCAATGAGCCTCGTTCCTACTCACTCGGACAACTGTGTTCAGAGGTAGAGTACAGTGTGTTCAAAAAGGCTTGTTTTACTACTTTAGGCCAACGACCACTATAGATTTAACACTCTCCGGACATAAAATACATTCAGAATGCCGAGTGAAACATGGTCACAAAAACACACACGCATGCACACACGCAAGCAACCACACGTACAAACACACACACAACACACACACACACACACACACACACACACACACACACACACACACACACACACACACACACACACGCGCGCGCGCGCGCGCGCGCGCGCGCGCGCGCGCGTCACTTTGTTTTGGAATGCAGGTGCAGATCAGCTGTTTGCTTCCTGATACCCAGACTCCACCGAACCGATGAACGCTATAACCAATAACGCTAAAATCAATAGCGTACTTGATCAGAGTATACTTTATTACTGAGAACCCAGGATGCATTCCGTTGAACGAGCCTCATAATCAGGGCAGATGATGCTCGCGTTGAACAGGGACGCGATTTTGGTCTTATTCATAATTTTTCGTGGAGCGAGGGACGATTACATCGAACCCGCAGTCGATATAATTACCAGCGATGATAACCCATATCTGGAAAAACATATAGGCAAACCCATAGGGTAATGGATACCGCGGACATTGACTCGCGTCACTTATGATAAACAAGGAGAATCCATAAGCTGTATGAGGAAAAAACTGCGAGTAGAATATAGAATAATAGAAAATATGGATTACCGTGTTGGTGGGTTATCTCTCTGCGCTGTCAGTGCAGACACAACGCGGACAATCTGCTGCAGGCATCCTTTTGTCGCTTGTGTAATTCGGGATCCAGCCGCGCTGTCACCTTTCCGCCGAGTTGACAACAATAGCCGCTCTCCTCCGAGCATCATCCCGTTGTGGTGAGCGAACGCGCAACTCAGGCCCTGGGCCACGGGATTGGCTGCTGATCCGGGGTCACGCGATTGGCTGCTGGTCCAGGGTCCCAGCCTCCGACTGAGCAGGCGCGGCGGCGTGGCACCGAGCAGCCGATCTGTCCCCGTTGCTCCATAAGTCTCAGAGGAATCAGGAAAACGGGGATTTGGCGACACTTGGGGGTCGGCGTCTGCAAAAATAGACCTATTTACATACGCACACATATTTATGTATATCCATTTAAGCCTATTCATGAATATGGCCTCCTTTATATTTTATATTGCAAATAATCGATCAGAATACATGGAAATAACAAAAACACAGAAAATGGCATTAACGCATTTCATTTGACGTTTGGATTCTGATCTGTTGACATCTGGTGGAAAAGTACAGAACTACAGAGAGGATACGCACACAGAGGTGAACAACTAGGCTGGCCTACTTATGAAAAGGCCTGAATCTTATCTATTCCATGGTGTAAATTATTCATAAAAATACAAATAAATAACATGAAACACAGACAATTTTTTAATTTCAACTTTTAATTCACTGAGAATTATAAAAAAGGTAATTGTGGAAACGTGGATTTGCAAATGTGCAGGGCAGATAAGAACGACATGACCCGTGACCTGTGTACGCTTACATAGTATATATAAAAACAATGTTTGAGAAAATGCAGCCATTATTCCCCCTCCCCACCATAAAAAGAGTAATTTACAAACAATATCTCAATGTAACAGGCTTAGTTTTATGTTGCCAGTCTTGCATTTTCCCTACTCAATCTTCCTAAAAAAAAAGAGTAATACTGTAATTAATACTGTAACAGTAGGTTTGGGAGTTATAGCTGTATGATTGTATGGATTTAGTGGGTCATCTAATACATCTGTGTACACTGGCATTCATGCTGTAATCCAATGTCTCTAACTGTATCTGATTGGCCAATGTAGGCCTGTCCAATCAAATATAGCCAGAAACAAACTGATATATCTCAATATAAAATAGAAAAAGTTAATGTTATTTATCTTATATACCTGCCGTTTTCTTCTCTTCTGGCTGGTTTCTTTGTTCAATTTCCTATACAGCCCGACCTCACTGAAATAGTTTGATAGAAGTTGTTATCTTTGCGATGGTCTCATTTCACAGTCTTACTTCAGGGGAGGTCAAGTTCTGACTAAATCTTCAATGATCACCAGACGAATGGATCAGTATGGATTCATGTACAGTAGGAAAAGACATGCTGTACCAACACCACACACACACACACACACACACACACACACACACACACACACACACACACACACACACACACACACACACACACACACACACACACACACACACACACACACACACAATAAACCTGATAAAACCTCCCTTTGCTGCTCCTCGTGGCGTCCAAAACAGAAGAAGAGATTTGGACAACAACGGGACAAGAACATTTGGTTGAAACCAACGTGCGTCTTGGCAATATGACGACGGTGCAAGGTGTGCCATGTGAGGCTCAAGGAGGAGGTTAAAGACGGCGGAAGGCAGCGTAATGGCAGGCAGGGAAAACCATCTGATGCTGCTGGGTTAGCTCTGGTGCACTTCCAATGGCTTCTGGATGAGTTTCTGTGGCCTCCATGCATTGACATTTAGTGCATTTAGCCGACGGTCCAGGAACAAAACGACACTCAGCTAGCGGTAGTTGGGGATCGAACTAATGCAAATATATATATTAAGACGACCCTCTCCACCTCCTGAGCTAATACCATATTGTTATTAGTATAGAGTACACCACCGAATCTACTCTTCACCTGACGTCAACAGGAAGTGGGGACAGTCCCAGCAGCTCAGTGTAAACAAGGTGTTGGCAGCTGTTAGTTTGGTTAAAGAATAGTGGTTTATAGTCATTAGACAAAGTGGCATGCCCTTAGGTGAGCTCAGTGGTGAATCAAATTTGGCGTTTCCACAGGGTTGACCCACAGCCCTGGGTGTTCATCTGGTCAGTTGACCCAGGCGTAGGCATCGAAGCCATTGTCTTGCCACAGGCGGCAGCGGACATCAGAGTAGCTCTGGACCACCTCCAGCCGGTTGGACAGGAGAGCAGTGGCTGATGGGAACTCTGGCCACTCGTCAACCATCTTCCCTGGAAGTCGGTAGAGAAGGAAGACAGCAAACAATGTTTGGTCATCGGCTGGTACTTTTAAAAATGGAGAACACGAAACAATACAATTAAAGTATACAGTATACTATTCAATTACATTTAGGATATTTAGCCGACTTCTTTTACCCAAAGCGACTTGCAAAGGTTTATTCACACATTCAGAACCCGATGAGTGATGCGTCTTGCTCAGGGACACCTCTGCACTCAGCTAGGAGGAACGTACTAGCAACCTTGTAGTTACAAATCACCCCGCTCTACCTTCTGAGCTAAGCCACGTAGGTCCAATGCACAGTCGCCATACAGCACACATTGCTCGGCTCTGATCCGTACATAGTGTCCGTGGAGACCTTTGAATCCCATGCATCATAATCCTTATTATAACGCAGCAATCCTACCCGTTTTGGCAAAGTGGACGAGGTGCTGTCTGAAGAGGAACTGGAACTCGATGTCGTTTGGGGAGAGGCTTTCCTCCAGGAGGGCCCCCAGGCCGTCGAAGAAGGCCAGGGCGTCCAGCGTGTGGAAGGAGAAGCGGCTGGTGTAGGGCACCAGGTCCTGGCCCGAGGTGTTCACCGCGCTGGACGGTGTGTGCGTCACCACGTAGCGATACACGGGGCTGCTCAGGGCCGCTGGGACAACACAAGGCGAGTCGGTTCACAAAGCTCTCTGCTATGACGACCGACTCAACGGTTGTTGATAACAACTAGGCTACTTATGAAAAGGCTTATATTCCGTGTTTGAAATAACTATAAAAAGTGCAAATAAATAACAGGAGGCACAGCAAATTTAACTGATGAATTGCATTTCAACTTTAATTCACAGTGAATTATAAAAGGGAATTGTGGAAATGTGGATATGCAAATGAGCATGGCAGATGAGACTGGTGTAGGTTTTACTCCATGACTCTCTTCATGAGTTTGTATAGTGTGTATAATGGTGGGTGTACCAGGCTCACCTGCTGCCCTAGAGGCCTCCTCGTTGCTGGGGCAGGTCACTCTCATGTCCGACACCATGGTGGTGTAGGCCCGCTCGGGACAGCGGTCCAGGGTGGGACAGGGCGCTGAGCTGGGGTAAAGGTCCAGAGCGTCTCTGGGAAGGTCCTCACCGAAGGGTTTCAGTTTGACTGAGGGATTCAGAGCAGGACAGAGCAGGCAGAGCAACGGGGGTCAGAATTGGAAACAGCTACAACTTGAATGAAAATAAAAAAAAAAAGACTAAATCTGGACACATCTTTTTCTAGAAGTACAGGATTTTTTCTAGAAGTACCTTTCTCGAAGAATAGGACCCCTTAAAAACAATGCACTTTGCTTTTCTCCAATGTTTCATAGATTGAAAAGCAGAAAACATTCACTTTACAAAGTGTATTATATTTATTATATATTCGTTATTCGCTCACCAATCCCTAATTTCTTATCTAGTAATTGATAAGCATACCTATTACATTGCATACAGGAAGGCAACTCATCAAGTCTCTCACCGGTAACAAACCACTGGTAGTCACCCCAAGTCCAGCCAGAGATGTTTTGAGGAGAGGGGCTAAGGGGGAGAGAAAGAAACATATTCACACTAATGCAGATGGTACACACACACACACACACACACACACACACACACACACACACACACACACACACACACACACACACACACACACACACACACACACACACACACACACACACACACACCCACCAGGAGGGAGCAGTCACCTAAAGTCCGCCTCCTGCTCCGTCGTGCCCACCACGATCGGCACGTCGTTGTAAAATCCTCCTCCTCCCTCCACCAGTGCGTCAGGGAGGACATGTCCGTCCACGACCACCAGGGGGCCGTAGAACTTCCCTTTGGTGGGCAGGTCCATCATGCCGTCTCCTGCCCAGGATGGGTACTCCTCCCAGGGGCTGGCCTGGCGGAGGTACAGCAGTGAACACAATGAACGGCAGAAGGTGGAAACGTACGGTGTACAACGCAGTCGCCCGTGTTGTGCCTGAACGCGCTCATTGCGAAAACTGTTGGTTTATTTGTATTGCTCCCCTTCGAGAATTTGTGTGGAAAGGGGTGGGTCTCGGCTATATGCTCACCTTTCTCCTGTGTAAAACACATTCTAAAGCGCCTTTGTGCTGATATGAAGTTAGCTGCACCCATTCCTTGATTCGTTCTGCCGCGGCACTCCAAACTATCAATTGTGTTCCAATGTTCGTCCAATCCACTCCAATAGCGGCGTTGCATCGAGTTGAAGCCCAACTCGAACGAATAAATGGTCCAGTTTTAAGTTTCGTAGAACTTTCCCAACCCTGAGTGTGGTTGTGTGTGTCTGTGAGTCCTACCTGTAGGATCTGTGTGACGGACAGACGTCGGAGGCAGGCCAGGTCGGTGCAGCCCGACTTCCGCAGGAACACCAGGTTGTCTGCCTCGGCCTTCGCCAGTGGCGCGTTCTGAACCGTGGAGCCGCTCATGACCACTGCGGCGCTGAACAGACCCTTAGCCAGGGGCGACTTCAACAGAGTCCACACCGAGGTGCCCCCTGACACAGGGGGTCCAAAACACACACGCAATCACACAGTCATCAACAATCAATTACCATCATCATCATAAGTCTCCATCACACCAGTACATTACAAAACAAATCGAAAACAGTTTGTACTTTTATGAATTGCATTCGAGAATGAATGCAGTTCATACATAGAATAGAGTAGAAATCTGCAAATACATTATTTCTGTTTGCTAACACCAAATGTATATAACACAGTGAAATAATCCACATGCTACATCTACTATTATACCCAAGACAAGCTCTGACAGAGTATACTCTGGAAAATGTATATGCAAACAATACAATTGATCGTTGTTATTATATCTCAGCTTAAACACTAGAACGGGATGGACATATTCAGAAACACCTTCTAGATGTTTGTCATGTTACTGAATACAGTACTTTTGTTTACTTTACTTCAATGTAAATAAATGTAGCGTATCAACTTTAACCTAAACCGACGATGACTTGTTATGGTCATTTTGCATTCCACAAAACCATGTATTACAGCAGGTTACTGTGGTGCTGCAGATGATCAAGTGTTGGATCAACTTGTACAACAATGATAGAAACATGTCCCAGGTTAAGTTAGGAGAGGTATTTGTTGTTGATGTTCATACCAGAGCTGTGTCCAAATATGGTCACGTTCCCTGGGTCGCCTCCGAAAGCGTGGATGTTCCTCTGAACCCACTGGAGGGCCGCGATCTGGTCCATGAAGCCATAGTTCCCTGGGGAGAGGAAAAGTGTGCCAAAGCTGGAACATAACCACCATTGCATGACTTGGTAAGTACAACACTAGTTCCACGTGAGTTAGTGAATCACATGGTTAAAGTGGGCATATTATGAAAACAACACTTTTCCTGGGATTTGGGGCGTTGTTTTGGGTCCCTGGTACTCCCCACACGCATACAAACTTTGAAAAAAGTCTGTACATGATTTTTTTTGAGGACCCCACCTACAGTTTCCAAATGAGTGAGTCAGTTTCGGAGCCCCCTCCTACGTAGGAAGGGGGCACATTTGAATATTACCTCCCACTTCCCCACCTCCCTCCAATCAGAGCATAGCTAAGATTTTGTAGACCAGCGGTTGAGCTCAGTTCCGGGAGTACAATCCTTTCTCCGCCGGAGCTGCCAAGACTGCCGCGTTCGGATCCCGGAGTACGGCGGCAGTCCGGAGGACGAGACATGGTGGAGAAAAGAATTGTACTCCCGGTGCTGAGCTGCCGAAATGTCGCTGACGCCTCTGCGGCGGTCCGGCAGCTCTTGCGGGTGTACTCCAGGAGCTGAACTGCCGCTGAAGCTTCGCCGGCAGTCCGGCAGCTCCGGAGGGTTGTACTTCGGGAACTGAACAGCTTCGGCGGGGGTGAGCTCGGCAGCAGCCCGGCACGGCAGCTCAGCTCCCGGAGTACAATCCCTTCCTCCTCCATGTCGTGGTTCAATATGGACTTCAGAGAGTCAAGGCCAAAGTTCCTTTCCCCCAATTCTTCTCAACCATGGCCGAGAAAACCCCCACTACGAGTCTTTACTTGTCATTTAAGTACCAGACTTAGACGTCAGACGCAGTCTTTATGATTCATAATATCATCCGAGGCGCACATAGCTTTTGGCTAAGTAATATTATATAAATACCTATATATTATATAATAATATTGTTATTATATTATATTATATTATATTATATTATATTATATTATATAGATATAGAGCTCCAGGAGTCCGCAAACAGCAATCCCTTCTTCTCCATGCTGTGCTTTACTCTGACAGCTCATTGGTCAATGGGCAGCAGCTCATTTGCATTAAAGCTACAGACACCAGAAACAGAGCATTCTGAAGGGACTGAAATAGTAGGTCAGACATTTTTTCCAAAGCTTCAAAAACATGTTTTCTGGAACTCATATACTATGTTTACTTGTTGGGCAAACACCATTATGTCTCCTTTAAGGCTAGGGTTGATTTGGAAGCATTTCATTAGTCACGTATCTCTTTTTTATCCCAAGAGCAAAAATTTAATCAAATAAAACTAGCCCTGCAGTAAGCACCCGAGGTGTTGGCTAGGCTGCCCTCCCCGTCTCCTAGCCCCTGTCTCCTAGCCCCCTATCCCCTAGCCCTCCAAGCCCTGCAGTGAGCACCAACCTGAGGTGTTGGTTGGGCTGCCCTCCCTCAGCACCTCCAGGGCCAGGAACCCCAGGGCACCCAGCCGGTAGTTGAAGCTGACGTAGACCACCCTCGTCTCAGCTGCCAGCCGGGCCGAGGGAGCGTAGCCGGGCTCCCCCCCGCTGAGCGAGGTCAGGTACCCCCCGTGGATCCAGACCACCACGGGCAGAGCGGCGTCCGGCTCCAGCGAGGGGCTCCACACGTTGAGAAACAGGCAGCTCTCGCTGCCCACCCTCCGGCCGGTCCGGGGGTCCCGCTGGGGGCAGACGCCGCCGAGGCGGCTGGCGTCCCTAAAGCCGTTCCATGGGGGCGACCTGGCCGGGGGGGCCCAGCGCAGCCGGCCCGTCGGGGGGGAGGCGTAGCTCATGCCCCTGAAGGAGTAGGCCCCGTCCTCCTGGAGAGGAGAGGGTGACAGTTTCATTTCCTGTCGTAGCTAGGATGGTTCACCCTCCAAAATGGCGTCACGATATATCATGTTTCAGGTGATGCGTCATTACACCGTTTTTTTCATAATGTTTTGATACACATTATTTTACTGACTACTGTTTTATGATTTAGTGAATTAATTTGTATTCTCTTTGAACTGTTGTTTATTTATCTGTTTATATAGGCTAAGCCTACCTTTATTTATAGTCATCGTTTTTTTTATTGTCTGTTCACAAGGACTCATTCAAAATACTATTAAAAGGCACCTGAGTGATCTGTATAAATAAAGGTTGCATCTAGAAAAATCGATTTAAAAAATAGAATAAAACTAAATTAGCGAGTGCTACATTAGTATTACACATCCCCTTTGACTCGCCCATCAACAACATGAAAACAGACTCACGTGTCTCCCCTCGAAAGCCCCGACGTCGGTGGTGACCCGGGCCAGGTTGCGGGGCAGCGTCTGGGACACATAGGCCAGGTACGCGGCCAGGCCGAGCATGGAGACCACGGCCAGGCCGATGAGCGTGATGCATCCCTTCGAGAGCACCAGCAGGGGGCTGACGTAGTTCCTCCGCCGGACGTACTGCACCTCCTCCTCCTCCTGCACCAGGTAGCGGTATTCCGCCCCCTCAGGGACCTCAAAGGTGTCCTCATTCATCTCCGCTCTGTGCGAGCCATATGGGGACGGAGAGCGACCGTTACTTTGGGGAATAATGATGTATACAAAGGCGACGTGTGTGAAAACTCACAGGGACCACCAGTCTGAGAAATACAAACGCACAAGAAAGCGCACGCACACATCCCAACCCTCACACACATACACACACATATAAACACGAGCACACACACGCACACACGTACATGTACACACGCCCACACATCACTTGGGTTTGGGACCACCCAACTGAGAAGTACGCACACGCACACGCGCACACGCACACACACACACACACACACACACACACACACAAACACACACACACACACACACACACAGCATTGGGGAAGATATTTTGCCATTTCATTTCGTCTCGTAAAGGCAAATTGTTAAATAACGCGATATTTTTTAGTAGCCTAACTAATACGCATAACGGAACCACTGAGCGCCTTCCGTTCCAACCCTGTTGCATTGTCTCCACGACAGCTTCCTGCACGTCTTGCTCAATTGTTTCACGTCTTGTTTCGTTTGGCATCAGCAAGATAGAAATTGGCATATTCTTACTTTGTGTCAGGAGTTGAACTCAAACTCACCATTTCAAAAAACTGCCGCACATGCGATTGACTTCAAGTCGTGATAACAACGAGACCTAAAGTGACGCACTTATCTCCTGCTGCCATACGCGTTACGCGCAGGAAAGGACAGGGAGGGCACTTCGAACCTAACTCCAACCTTTAAAGAGCCAGTGCCCATAAACGCTCAGGGCTGCAGCGTGTGTTGGAGGCGGTGCGATGGTGCAGAAATCACACCAACAACGTGTTTTTATAAATGGTTGCGTTGGGGAGTTGTTTGCAAAGAGAGCTGATCATTTGTTTATCATTTTTTATTATCTTTTATTAACTTAACTTTGTATAATTTCATTGTCTTTGTCAACAATAATACAATTCCATTAGATGTTTTGGTCCCTGCCTCTCGCCTCGCGCAGGCGAGGCGGCGTGGCATCAAGCAACCGAGTCGCCGCTGCCCCATAAGTAGGCCTATTAGCCATCAGGAAAACGGGGATTGGATATACCTCATGGGCGTCTGCAAAAAAATATACCCTCCTTTTTATTTTATGTTGCAAATAATCGTTTGGAATACATGGAAATAACATAAAACACAGAAAATGTTCATACTATTTCATGGTGTAAATGATTGTTGAAAATACAAATGAATAACACATGAGACACAGAGATTGGATTTCATTTAAACTTTTAATTCACTCTGAATTATATAGTTATTACACGGCTCTTCTCAATGCTGTGGAACGCTCCGTTCACTTGCACGGAAGTGAACGGGTGAATTAATATGATTTATTATATTTTGATAATTCACCGTTGCTAAGCATATAATGATCAAGCTATCAAGGAAAGTGAATTTTTTGCCGTCTTCCGTATCAGTCCGTATAGTCCGGTAAGCGTATAATGACTGCTGTCAAGGAAAGTGGATTTTTTTTGCGTTTCTTTCGTAACGCTCCGCAAGTAGTCTGGTAACCTATCAACCGACGCCTTCGGAGGCAACCCAGGGAGCGTGACGATAGTGTTGTAGTCAAGACCACCTAACCCGAGACCAAGACAAGGCCGAGACCAGAGTATACCGAGACCAAGACAAGACCAAGACTTTGAGGGGCCGAGACCAAGACAAGACCAAGACCGTGGAGGGGCGAGACCAAGTCCAAGACCGAGACCAAACAGAGGAATTATAGTCTATTTGTCATATTGAAAAATAAATGTATTTCAAACTGTTGGTAAAGCCAACCAGCCTGCAGAAGTAGCCTACTTAACCCTTTTTACATGTTGCTTTCAAAAGCAGCAACGATGCTGTTACAACCAATGTATGAAGAACAACACTTGAAATGTGATTCTCTGATGAAAAACAAACAAACAAAAAATACTGTAGCCTACATGATTTTTTTGTTGTCAATTTTTCCCAAAATGATTCAAGTCTCTCTCTCTCTCTCTCTCCCCCCCCCTCTCTCCTCCCCCTCTTTCTCTCTCTCAGGAGGGAAATCGGGCCAAAATCAGACAGCTTATCTTTATGTGTTTAGCTACAGCTTAAATTAACTGGGAAGAAAAGACGCTCCGCCGAGTGTAACATAAAGTTACATTCGCCGGCGGCTGGGGCGACGTCAAACTTTTACCGTCACCTGGAACGAAAACATAGGCTAGATAAATGTGGGTTGAAAATTTGAATGATTGATGACTTTGACGGCATCTCTGCCGCAGCGTGCCTCCCTTTCTCTCCTCTTTTTCTCCTCTCTGACACGTAGGTGGCAGCGTAAACACTTTCAAAATAAAATACCGTATTGTTACATTTTAATTCGGGAAGTTCTTGCGGTTTAAAAAAAAAAATCACAGCAGCTGTGGTCTCGGCTGGTCTTGACAAAAAATCCCGAGACCAGCTCGACCGAGACCGAGACAAGACCGAGTAAAAATGCAGTCGAGACCGAGACGAGACCAAGACCTTGAAAATGCGGTCTTGAGACCGGTCTCGAGACCAAGACCATTCTCGAGTACTACAACACTACATATTTGGACACAGTGTAGTCTTAACAGACTATTTCTCTGCCGATCAACACTACGAATGCTGGTAAGTAACAAATAAATTGTAAAAAAAAAAAGTGTAAAGTTAGTATTTCTTTTTGGCAAGGAGCCGTGTAATAAGCGGGATAATGTATAGAACGTCAACGGTCATTATCGAAAATAAACCCCTTCAGGGGCTGTTGGGCCTTATTCTCCCGACTATATATTAGTCCTTGCTGCTGGGTCGTAGCCCTGGTACATTTTAATGGCTTCTGTTTGAGTTTTATGTCCTCCAAGCATTTACATGTAGTGCATTTAGCAGACCATGGACACCACAACACTCAACTAGCGGTAGCTGGGGATTGAACTAGAAACCTTCTGGTTTCAAGACGACCCTCTCTACCTCCTGAGCTAAGCTGACCATATCATATTGTTATTAGTACAGAGTACACCGCCGAATCTGCTCTTCGTCTGATGTCAACAGGAAGTGAGGACACTCCTTTTGACCCAGCAGCTCAGTGTAAACCAGGTGTTGGCAGCTGTTAGTTTGGTTAAAGAATAGTGGTTTATAGTCATTAGACAAAGTGGCATGGCCTTAGGTGAGATCAGCGGTGAATCAAATTTGGCGTTTCCACAGGGTTGACCCACAGCCCTGGGTGTTCATCTGGTCAGTTGACCCAGGCGTAGGCATCGAAGCCATTGTCCTGCCACAGGCGGCAGCGGACGTCAGAGTAGCTCTGGACCACCTCCAGCCGGTTGGACAGGAGAGCAGTGGCTGATGGGAACTCTGGCCACTCGTCAACCATCTTCCCTGGAAGTCGGTAGAGAAGCAAACAATGTTTAGTCGTCGGCTGGTACTTTTAAAAATTAAAACACCAAACAATACATGTGTTAGTATATAGTATACTATGCATTTACATTTGACATTTAGGATATTTAAACACTTTTATCCAACGCGACTTACAAAGGTTTATACACACATTCAGAACCCGACGGCGGAGTCCACCATGCAATGCATCCAAGGCAGCAGTTAGGGTGAGGCGTCTTGCTCAGGGACACCTCTGCACTCGGGAGAGCCCAGCAGCCTGGAGAGCCCATCAGAGAGAGTTCCCCGGAGGAGCCGGGGAACATACTAGCAACCTTGTAGTTAAAAATCACCCCGTTCTACCTTCTGAGCTAAGCCACGTAGGTCCAATACACAGTCGCCATACAGCACACATTGCTCGGCTCTGATCCGTACATAGTGTCCGTGGAGATCTTTGAATCCCATGCATCATAATCCTTATTATAACGCAGCAATCCTACCCGTTATGGCAAAGTGGACAAGGTGCTGTCTGAAGAGAAGCTGGAACTCGATGTCGTTTGGGGAGAGGCTTTCCTCCAGGAGGGCCCCCAGGCCGTCGAAGAAGGCCAGGGCGTCCAGCGTGTGGAAGGAGAAGCGGCTGGTGTAGGGCACCAGGTCCTGGCCCGAGGTGTTCACCGCGCTGGACGGTGTGTGCGTCACCACGTAGCGATACACGGGACTGCTCAGGGCCGCTGGGACAACACAAGGCGAGTCGGTTCACAAAGCTCTCTGCTATGACGACCGACTCAAGGATTGTGACAACCGATTTGACAACGAATGATTGATAATGAATGAGTAGTGCTTTAAACATCCGTAATGTTTACATGGACTTGTAAACATTAAATAACATCAAGTAAATAGCATGAAACACAGTTTGGATGGAGGGCTGTATATGGTGATAACAACTAGGCTGTCCTACTTAAAAGGCCTGAACCACAGCTATTCCATGGTTGAAATAAATATAAAAAATGCTAATAAATAGCACAAGACTCAGAAAATGGTACTGCATTTCAACTTTAATTCACAGTGAATTAAAAAAGGGAATTGTGGAAATGTGGATATGCAAATGTGCATGGCAGATGAGACTGGTGTAGGTTTTACTCCATGACTCTCTTCATGAGTTTGTATAGTGTGTATAATAGTGGGTGTACCAGGCTCACCTGCTGCCCTAGAGGCCTCCTCGTTGCTGGGGCAGGTCACTCTCATGTCCGACACCATGGTGGTGTAGGCCCGCTCGGGACAGCGGTCCAGGGTGGGACAGGGCGCTGAGCTGGGGTAAAGGTCCAGAGCGTCTCTTGGAAGATCCTCACCGAAGGGTTTCAGTTTGTCTGAGGGATTCAGAGCAGAAATTGCTACTTAAAAAACTCAAAGGCCTGAATCCTTCCAAGGCTAATGTTGTTTTGACAACATTCCTGTGGCATGGTGTTAATAGACCTTCAAAAGGCGTTTGACACAGTCCAGTATGATATCCTCTTGAGCAAACTCACAGCCCTGGGATTTTCTGATACATCTCTCCAGAGGGTGAGGTCATACCTTGTCTGGCAGAAAACAGGTGGTGGATGTGGAAGGGCCCTTGTCCTCACCACTTAAATTACCTTGTGGAGTTCCACAGGGGAGTATTTTAGGTCCTCCCTTCTTTTTGTTATATGTGAATGATAGGCCGTCAGCCATAGATTGCTGCAATCTGTTTTCATTTGGAGATGACTCTACTAGTCTCATGAAGAGAAATTATAGGTGGAAAGTCTGCTTAGCATAGAACTCCTTAACCTCAGTGCTTGGTTGACAGATAACAAGCTGTCTCTCCACCTTGGCAAAACAGAGTCAATTCTTTTTGGGTCCAAAGACAAACTAAGAAAGTCTTCGGGGTTTAGGGTAGTAGGTGATGTTGAAATTACGGCCAAGGAAGTGGTCACTTACTTAGGCTGTATATTAGACAAGAAATTATCAGGGGCTTTATGGCCCAGAGAGTTATCTCAAAGGTGAGCCAAAGGACTAAGTTCCTGGCAAGAATATCCAGCCTCTTGGATAGTAACACCTTGAAAACCCTAGCCGATGCCCTTGTTTAATGCCATTCTGACTATGCCTGAACATCTTGGTACACTGGCACTACTAAAGGCCTCAAAGACAAGCTACAGATCTGTCAAAATAAACTGATCAGAGTGGTCCTCAAACTCCATCCCAGAACACATCTTCTTCCTGACCACTTCTCTAGTCTTAGGTGGCACAGAGTGGAGGAGAGAGTTTTCCCAACTCAAACTTTGTTTAGTCTCCAAGATAAGAAATAACCCGGCACCCAAGTACCTACGACATTACTTTTCTAAAATTAGTGACACACACAATTAATCCACCAGGGGAGTTCCACTGATTTCAGGCTCTGTCATTTTAAAAGCTGTATGGGAAAATACTCTTTCCTATACTCAGAAGCTGTACTTGTGGAATGGCCTACCTTTAAACCTTAAATTGCTGAGCTCCTCCTATGTTCATTTTAAATCTTCAATAAAAAAATGGTTATGTAACTCAAAATCAAAAGATCCCTGAAGTACTAGGAATATTGTACTGTCTCTGTGTCTGCTTGTATGTCTGGGAACTTATCCTTTGTTTTATTTATTTTATCCAACTTTTTTTCCTCAACGTTGTAGTCCAAGTGATGTGTGTTTGTTCTCCATGATTTAGTCTGTGTGTTATTTCTCCCTTTCCATCTAAAGGACCACAATGGAAACAAGCCTTTGGGCTTTATTGTGTTCTTTAATCCAACACTTCTGTTAATTGTTGTTCAATAAAGTTTTCAATCAATCAAAAAAACAGAGCAGGCAGAGAAACGGTGGTCAGAACAGGCAATAACAACAACTTGAATCTTGTTGATCTTATATAGAAATACAAAAATTCTAAAAACATTACTGGACACATCTTTTTCTAGAAGTACAGGAATTTTCTAGAAGTACCTTTCTAGAAGAACAGGATCCCTTTATTAACAGTACACTTTGCTTTTCTCCAATGTGCCATTGATTGAATAGCAGAAAACATTCACCGTACAAAATGTATGTTTGTAATTTGCTGATTAAAAATGCGGGTATCGCATTGTCCTGCGTACTACAGTGAGGGTTTCCGTACGCATTAACTAATAATCCCCCGTCCCCTCCCTTGTCCGTTCCATTTGGGAACACGTTTGGTAAAAATGTTTTATTTTGCTTGCTTCATATAATTTCATTAATTAATTAAGGGCGCCACCAGAGGGCCCCCCAACACATTTTCCGCCTTAGGCAATCGCTTAGGTCGCCTAAGCTGATCGGTGGCCCTGCTGATAAGCATACCTATTACATTGGCTACAGGAAGGCAACTCATCAAGGCTCGCACCGGTAACAAACCACTGGTAGTCATCCCAAGTCCAGAGAGAGATGTTTGCAGAAGAAGGACTAAGGGGGAGAGAAAGAAACATATTCACACTAATGCAGATGGCACACACACACACACACACACACACACACACACACACACACACACACACACACACACACACACACACACACACACACACACACACACACACACACACACACACACACACACACACCAGGAGGGAGTGGTCACCTAAAGTCCGCCTCCTGCTCCGTCGTGCCCACCACGATCGGCACGTCGTTGTAAAATCCTCCTCCTCCTCCCTCCACCAGTGCGTCAGGGAGGACATGTCCGTCCACGACCACCAGGGGGCCGTAGAACTTCCCTTTGGTGGGCAGGTCCATCATGCCGTCTCCTGCCCAGGACGGGTACTCCTCCCAGGGGCTGGCCTGGCGGAGGTACAGCAGTGAACACAATGAACGGCAGAAGGACGAAATGTACGGTGTACAACGTAGACGCCATGGTTCATTTTGAAAGGAAAATTCAGATGTGGTTTAACGGGCGACGTCCACTAGCATGTGTCAATTTATGAATATTGACAAAGAAATAAAGTATTTTCTTTTGATGAACCCTTTGATTATGCCGATGTATTTTATCCAACTTCTGACGATGAGTCAATTATAATTGTGGGGCTCTGAAGTTTATTAAAAATGTTTTGTGGCAGTGTTAAGCAATGTTCAATGTTAGCACAATTTTAACAATTACATTGAACAGAAAGGTGGCTTAAGTGGAATATGATTCCAGTAAAGTTTATTGTGAAAGTTTTTTTTTGTTCCTTTGTATTGCTGTGGTTGTGTGTGTCTGTGAGTCCTACCTGTAGGATCTGTGTGATGGACAGACTTCGGAGGCAGGCCAGGTCGGTGCAGCCCGTATTCCGCAGGAACACCAGGTTGTCTGCCTCGGCCTTCGCCAGTGGCGCGTTTTGAACCGTGGAGCCGCTCATGACCACTGCGGCGCTGAACAGACCCTTGGCCAGGGGCGACTTCAGCAGAGTCCACACCGAGGTGCCCCCTGACACAGGGGGTCCAAAACACACATGCTTTATTACACAGTTATCAACAATCAATTATCATCATCACAAGTCTCTATTGCACCAGTACATTACAAAAACACTGAATGTACACAGTGAAATAATCCACATGCTATATCTACTATTAAACCTAAGACATGCTCTGACAAAGTATACTCTGAAAAAATGTATATGAAAACAATACAATTGATATTATATCTCAGTTTAAACACTAGAAAGGGATGTATGTGATGTTGGTGAATCCAGCACTTTTGTTGACTTTTTTTATGGTCTCATGCTACTCCAGGGGGACATCAAATGCCGTTTAGCAACTTTGCGAAGAGCAGAGAACTTCAGAAAACTTTGTAAGTGGAAGGGACGCACAAGAACACGGTTCTATGAAAAAACCTTCAAGTTTGTCAAAGACCTCTTTGTTATCGAAAAGAGCAGAACCCTGAAAACTCCAATGCAGGAACTGGAAGAACGTCTGGAAAAGGTCCACTCTGACACGAAAAGGCACAAACAGCTAGTTATCCCACGAGACATCCCACCTAGTCAACCTCCTGAATTCCACCTGGAGGCTGGCCCTCCAAAATGGAAAGAAGCAGAGGATACAGTACGGCGTGCAAGATTAGCATCAGCCCCTGGGCCGAATGGAGTACCATATAAGCTTTACAGGGACACACCAGATGTTCTTAGCTATCTTTGGAGGTTCATGAGGATTGTGTGGCCAAAGGGAATGATACCTAAGGCGTGGCGAAGGGCTGGAGGTGTGCTAATTCCCAAGGAGAAGGATGCAGCTGACATCAGTCAATTCCGACCAATCTTTTTCAGCGTAATCGCACAGAGGCCGTCCACCTACCTGGTGAAGAAACAGCCGTGCAGAAGGCCAGTATTCCTGGGTTCTCTGGTTGCTTGGAGCATACCAGTATGATCTGGCACCAGATCCAAGCTGCCAAGGGGTACAAAAGAGACCTCCATGTCACCTTCATTGACCTGGCCAATGCCTTTGGATCAGTTCCCCATAACCTTCTCTGGGAATCCTTCAGCATCTTCCATGTCCATCACTACTCTAGTGAAAGTCTGCTTCAAAGACTTGCAGCTGTGCTTCATAACAGCTGACTTTACAACATCATGGCAGCGCCTAGAAGTAGGCATCATGGCAGGCTGTACAATCTCACCCTGGCCTTCACAATGGCCATGGAGGTCATCATCAGGGCCTCAAGGTGGGTGGTGGGGGGTGAGCAAACTAAGAACGGGATCCGCCTTCCACCTATCGGAGCATAAATGGACGACATGACCACTCTGACCACTACTTTGGTATGCACAAGGTGGATACTTGGATAACTGCAGGAGAACATCAAGTGGGACCGGATGAAAATCAAGCACAGCAAGTCACAAAGCATCACAAAAGCCAAGGGAAAGCTTAAAAATGTTCTGCATTGGTGACGACCCAATACCAACACTCTCTGAGCTACCCATTAAAAGCCTTGGCAGATGGTATGATGCAAGCCTCAGGAACGCATACCAAGTGTAGCAAATAAGGCAGGACATCACCAAAAGACTGGAAAACATCAACAAGACCCTACTGCCAGGGAAGCTCAAAATCTGGTGCCTGCAATTTGGACTTCTCCCTCGGGTAATGTGGCCACTCACTTTCTACGAGGTCCCAATAACAACTGTGGAGAAGATGGAGCAAACCATTACTTGAAGAAATGGCTCAGGGTCCCACGCTGTCTGACTAACATCAGCCTCTTATGGCAAAGGGGTCCTTGTACTTCCTATCATGAGCCTCACTGAAGAGTAAAAGTGCTCTAAAGTGATACTCCATATGACTTTGAAGGACTCCAGAGAACAGACCATCAGCAATGCTGTGCCACCCCTGCTTACTGGATGGAAGTGGACATCATCCGATGTGGCGCAGCATGCTACGTAGGCCCTGATGAACAACGACATCAAGGGGCATGTCCAGCTGGGAAGAGAAGGCTTTGGCCTTACAGCAAGCAAGCCAACTTGGTGTAAGGCCTCAACTTCATAGAGGAAAATGGTGGTCGAGGAGGTGCGCCGTCAGGAGGAGGGTAAAAGAAGGGCAAAGTCCATCTCTCTTGTCAAGCAGGGACAATGGATGAAGTGGGAAGGAATGAAGAGGAGAAAGCTCAGTTGTAGGGAGCTCTGGGAAGTGGAGGCAAGCAACATCAGCTTCATCATCAGAGCTACCTATGATGTGCTCCCATCTCCAAAAAACCTCCACCAGTGGTATGGCGAGGACCAGACCTGTGCCCTCTGCCCAACTGCAGCGACTCTCAAAACACATCTTGACCGGTTGTAAGACCAGCCTGACTGCCGGCCGCAACACCTGGAGGCACAACCAGGTCCTCAAGATTCTGGCAGCAGTTCTCTTGAGAGCAAGAGGAATACCACCACTTTACCCTGAGAGCATCAACTTCCATCACAGCACCAACATTTATCCAAGGGGTACAGAAAAAACCCAACCATCCCCCTCCCAAACCAGAAGCTTGGCAGCTAGCCAAGGCCCGGGATTGGAAGATGCTAGTTGATATTGGCCAGCAACTGAATCTTTCACCTGAGATTGCAGCCACCGACCCTTAGGCCCACCAAACCCTTAGCTGGTAGCTGCATTGTACTCCCAAACATGGTACTTTTGGCCCCTTCAATGAAAGTCTGTCAACTTATAAAGCTCACGAGTTACAATGGAGAATTCAACGACAAGGCCCTATGAGCAGCAAGAAACTGCGGCCACACAGAACTCGGCAGCAGACGCGCACATACAGGCTGAGTGATATGCGAAATCTATCTGGTTCTGAACGTGGGCAGTGAAGGTGGTTTGTTGTGGTTTCATTTCCGGCCAGAAAAATAATAGTTACTGATAATCGCAATGGACAGGCTACCGGCGCAAGATCCAGACGGGCTCGCTAAGGCCGCACTAGCCTTGCATCTAATGGCATCCCGCTTGCGGTCGGTCCCGTGGGCAGCACCATTTAAATAACCAGGCAATACTCTTGATTTGGCATTGGGACACAAGCTCAGGCTTGATCACCCTATAGCTGGCAACATTTGATGAGGGTGAATAGCGTTGAAAGGCCGAAACACCCCTTGATTCAAAAGGTACACTACTGATGATGTGTCCCGAAATTTCTATCCTTATGTCTGAGATAAAGTTCCCACGCCACTCTCAACATCAAGGCAAACCTCATGTGTGAATACCATTCATTGGCACAACGGACAGTTACCATCACCTCCAGTGTTTTCATGATACTGTAAATAAATGTGGTGTATCAACTATAACCTAAACCGACCATAACCTTTTGGCTGTTTTGACATTCCACAAAACGCATCTGCCCTGCAAGTTACCAGCAAAGTTCCTGTAGGTGCTGCAGTTGATCAGTGTTTGAATCAAACTTGTGGCTACAATGATACAGACTAGGGCTGGCGATAAAATGATAAGCGATATGTATACGCGATAGACACATATCAATAACAATAGAAAGTGTCTTTATAGAAACGTTTCGATACTATTTTTATTTTTATTCCTCGTTGTTAAGAAAATGGAGTAAAAAGTCGACTTCTGTCAGCCTTGAACCAGAGGTTGCGAAGCAAGGTTGGCAACAAAGGCACTCGTCCTCTGGTACCTGAGCAACGTATGGAGTGACACGCAATAGCCTCTTATGTAAGCAGTATCAAGTTGGTTGCGCATCCTCGTTGTCGCGTGTTCACAAGAAACAGCGTGCTGTTGAAACGGAAAGATCAGATAACCACAACGTGCGAGGAAATTCCGATAAACAATGGAAATGTCACTCGCAGTATGCACAGTTCTTGTGAATTTTACAAATCAGACAGTACGTCAGACTAATGTTGTCTGTAATATGCAAGACCTATCCGCCAAGAGCATGGGAATACAACAAACTTATTTTACCACCTTAGCCGCTCTCACCGAGCACAGCCGTATCAAAAAACGGCAAACATCTGTAAATGCAACGCCGCAAAAGCAGCAGCAGACCACCATGGAGAGGTACTCGGCATCAGTGCCTTATGACAAAGCATCCAAACGCTACAAAGACATAACCCAAGCAGCGGAATATCACATAGCTAAGGATATGCTTCCGCTCAGTACCGGAAGAAGCCCGGTTATAAAAATCTCCTTGACGTGCTTGACCCACGCTTATGTGATTCCTGGCGAAAGTACTTATTCCTAAGAACTGCCATTCCTCAAACTTTATTTGATGTTGTAAGAGTACTGTGCAACAAGAAATCCGTGTCAGCCAGAGTACTTGCAACACTTCTGATCTGTGGTCAAGCCATACTTCAGAGCCATGCATCTCAGGTTTTCTATATGTTTACATTTTACACTTTGCACATGTTTTGTAACACTTTATTTTTGTTAAGCACTTTATTATTGATAATTGTTAAGTTTTCATTGTGATGGTATTTATTTGGGTGTTTTTTCATGGATGTGTTGTAGAATATTCATTTCCATTGTCTGCCTACAACCAGAGTAAGGTTTAAGATTAAATATAAAAAAATATAATAATTGAGTATTATTTTCCTCCTGGTCCTTTATTTTATAAATAGGTCAACAAAGTATCGATAATTATCGATATTGACCAATAATGAAACACTTATATCGTGAATAACAGTTTGCAGCTCCCATATACGCCCAGCCCTAACACAGAGACATGTCCAGGTTAAGTTAGGAGAAGTATTTGTTTGTTGATGTTCTATACCGAGCTTTGTGTCGAATATGTCACGTTCCCTGGGTCGCCTCGAAGACGTGGATGTTCCTCTGAACCCACTGGAGGGCCGCGATCTGGTCCATGAAGCCATAGTTTCCTGGGAGAAGAAAAATGTGCCAAAGCTGGAACAATATCCACCACTGCAGACTTAGTAAGTCAACACTAGTCCACGTGAGTGAATCACGATTTGGAAGCATTTCATTAGTCACATATACCTCTTTGCATCCCGAAATAAAAAAATAATATCAAATAAAACAACAAAACTTCCTAGCCCTGCAGTAAACACCGAGGTGTTGGCTAGGAAAGCCACTTCCGCGTGCTTGCCTGGAAGCCCTCTTGTCTCCTAGCCCCTGTCTCCAGCCCCTATCCCCTAGCCCTCCAAGCCCTGCAGTGAGCACCAACCTGAGGTGTTGGTTGGGCTTGCCCTCCCTTAGCACCTCCAGGGGCCAGAACCCCAGGGCACCCAGCCGGTAGTTGAAGTCTGACGGTAGACCACGCCCGTCTCATTGGGCCAGCCGGGGCGAGGGTGCGTCCCGGGCTCCCCCCCGCTGAGCGAGGTCAGGTATCCCCGTGGATCCAGACCACCACGGGCAGAGCGCGGTCGGCGCTCCAGCGAGGGCTCCACACGTTGAGAACAGGCAGCTCTTCGCTGCCCACCCTCGGCCGGTCCGGGGGTCCAGCTGGGGGCAGCAGCCACGAGAGGGCGGCTGGCGCCCCAAAGCCGTTCCCTGGGATCGACCCTGGCTGGGGGGGCCCAGCGCAGCCGGCCCGTCGGGGGGAGCGTTAGCTCATTGCCCCTGAAGGAGTAGGCCCGTCCTCCTGGAGAGGAGAGGGTGACAGTTTCATTTCCTGTCGTAGCTAGGATGGTTCACCCCCAAATGGCGTCACGAATATATTCATGTTTTCAGTTGATTGCGTCGTCATATCAGGGTTTTTTCATAATATTTTGATACACATTATTGTGTAATCACACTACTCTGGTGTTTTTATGATCTAGTGAATTCATTTTGATTCAATTTTTATCTGTTTATTTATCTGTTTTATAATATATATTTATAAGCTATATATTGTATTGTTTCTGTACAGAGGGCCTCATTCAAAAGATCTCTGATACCTGAAGCGGGGACGTTGGAACTAGGGGTGCGGGGCGGTGTGGCCGACCCCCCCCCCCTTTCTCACCACGCCCGCACCCCTCTCCGCACCCCCACACTTTACCCTGTGCTCCCGCGATTGCTCTCTCAACAGTTCTCATAGCCTAATGTCCCCTCTTTCCCCATCTCCTGCTGCCTCACATCAACTTGACATTAACACTATAATATAATGTATATCATATAGGAGACCCGCCGCATTTCTTCCACCGTGCCCAGGACAGCATTACGTTTACATTTCCCTGTTTTCCATGCGCACTTCGGTAGTGTGTGCTGGGTGTGGTGGGTGGGGGGGGTGGGCGTGCACTAATGAGCATTACCAAGAGGTTATCATTAGAAATCCCAATCAAACATTAACTGTATGATTTACCAAAAATAAATAATTGTTGTATTGGAAAACAGAGTAGGCCTAGGCCTATTTGTGTGACGTTGTTTTAACTAAAGCCAAGGGACATAATAACTGGTTAATGCGCGCACATTGTTTTTGTTTGTGCCGCTCTCTCTCGTCCACAAGAGCTCAAACTCTTTCTTCAATTGATCCCAATGAACTTTTATTTGTTTCATTTGATTTCTTTCTACGTCTACGGATCGGATTACATGCACACACACACACACACACACACACACACACACACACACACACACGCACACACACACACACAGACACACACACACACACACACACACACACACACAAGCAACACACACACACACACACACACACACACAACACACACACATCCGACAAAGCATCATGGAAAGCATGTCTCCGTCCGTTTGATAAGACTATAGCCTACTAGCCTACAAGAAAACGGTCAAGTGACATTGTGCTTTTTTTTCCCCCTCTACACTCTGACATAAATTGGACACATAAGCCACGCATTAAAAACAAGATCGACAAAACAGGACTGTGAGCTGCTTTGTGTGCGCGATCGATTAAGGGCCATGGCTTATCATAAACAAACCGAGGCTTACCCGGCCAATCAGGGGAACGCGCAGCACATGGCTAATTTGAATAATGTTATTGTGATTGTATAGTTTTCCTGTTTCAGTGAATAGATATAGCCAATAGTTTATTGTTGTGTTTCCAGTTTGATAAAATAGTTTGGTTGGCTAGTGAATTCTATGAGAATTAAAGTTAGGAGATGTTCTGGTTAAGTAACCTTTCTCTGATATGTTCCCTGTTAATGACTTTTTACTGAATGGATTTTTGTTTGTTTCTATTCAAAAATTAATGTTCTGCTTATTTTGTGTCATCGCCTGGCTGGGCTGACTTGAGTTGGAGCAGCCAAATAGCCTAAATTAATAAATATTGTTACTAAATAGAAGTAGGCTAATGTGTATGTTGTGTTGTGTGATTTTCGTCAGTAGCCTCGACCTGCGCTCTGAACGCCACCAACTGTTTTGTAATAGGCACATATCGCCGATCACATGAACCACCCACCCGTCTTTCTTTTTTTTAATTTTTTCTTTTAATTTTTGATGTGATTTCGGCAAACCACACAACAGTTGGGTGGTCACGTGGTTTTATACACCAGCTCATTGTGTATTTGAACCAATGATAGTTCAACGTGCTGTACCTGATATCTCGTGTCTCGTCTGTATAAATAAAGGTTGCAATCAACTTAAATCGATTAAAAAATAGAATGAAACAAAAATTAGCGAGTGCTACATTAAGTATTACACATCCCCTTTGACTCAACCATCAACAACATGAAAACAGAACTCACGTGTCCTCACCCTCGAAAGGCCCCGACGTCGGTGGTGACGCGGCCAGGTTCGGGGGCAGCGTCGGGACAAACTGCGGCCAACAGTGGCCCAGAACAGGAACGTGGAAGGCCGAGCGCGGAGGCTAACGGCCAGCGATGGCTTGATCCAACCTTAGACAGTGAGCATGGGGGCTTGACGTTAGTTTTACTCCGCCGGACGTAGGCGCACCTCCTCCTCCTCCTCTGCAGCCAAGCGTAGGGTATTCTCCCCTCTGGGACCTCAAAGGGTCCTCATTCATCTCTGCTCTGTGTGGGCCATTGGGAACGGAGAGCGATCCGTTACTTTGGGAATAAATGATTACACAAAGGCAAACGTGTGTGACAACACGACGACAGCATGAGAAAATATCACAACCAAGCACCCAGCAATCTCACAGACACAGACAGACACACCGCACGCACGCACACACCCATATACACACACGACACACTACACGCACCACGTGGGTTTGGTAGGGACAACCCAACTGAGAAGAAAATTGTTTTGCCATTCTTAATTTTCGTCTTGTAAAGGCTGAGAGCAATATCTTGTAAATAATGCGATATCTTTCGAGGAACTAATGTTAAACAAATAACAGGAACCACTATGCGCCTCCTGATTCTGGCTGTTGCATTGTCTCCACGACAGCTTCCTGCACGTTTAGCGAGATAGAAAAGTGACAGTATTTCTCACTCAGTGTCAGGAAGTTGAACGAAACTGCAACTGATTTCAAGAAACTGCCGCATTATTGCGATAGACGTAAGTCGCAGATAACAGCGGATCGCAAAGTGAGCACTTATCTTCTGCGCGCGCTGGATGGGACAAGGAAGGGCACGGTTCCAAACTCCGAACCTTTAAAGAGCCAGTGGCACTCAACCGCTCAGGGCTGTGGTGGAGGCGGGGCGATGGTGCAGAAAACACACCAACAACGTGTTGTCATAAAGGTTGCATTGTGGAGTTGTTTGCAAAGTAAGAGCTGGTCATTTATTTATTCAGTTACTATATTATTTTTACTTAACTTTGTTTAATTTGATTTTCGTTGTCAACAATAATACAATTCAATTACACGTTTTTTGTGGTCTCTATTAAATGTATTCGGAAATGTTAGTTTGGACCCCGGATGCAACAGAGGCAGTTCGGACAGCCCAAAGTTTATTGTCAAAGAGTGAACTCAAAAGATATCCAGCGAGCAAGGCGAAGACAGGAGCGGGTAGGCGTAGCCCTGCGAGGGCACGGAAGAACGCTGCGTCCGGTTATCCGCTGGCGAGGAATTGGCCTACAGGCGGAAGATTCCACAAACTGACGTTTAGGACATAACAAAAATGAGGTCAGATATTGGAAGGTCGTTTACACCGTCAGCCCAATGTACCGAATGCTCGCCACGCCCCGCACCTGTCAGCCCCATCCCTCGGAGCAAATCCATAAGTAACAACCGTGACTACTCTAAAAGATGTTAGTCGTCGGGTCATGACAAGATTGGTTCGATATTTATTCATTCATTCAGAGCACTACAAATTTGATGTTTAAATACTATGCATGCATACGTCTTGGAAATAGAGTGCAGGAACATAGGAATTTATCTTATTGTCAAACATTTGTTTGACATTTGCCTGCTGAAGAACAAAGATCATGGGTAGGGAAGGTATAGTAGAGGAGAAAGTGGAGGATGACATGGGGATGTGAAGGCCAACTGGAGGGGGAGGCAGAGGAGGAGGAAGATGAGGAGGAAGAAGGAGAGATATGGGTGGTGGAATTGACGTGAAGTGGTCCAAATTATGAGGAGAGGAAGGTGTAGTAAATTGGCACGAGGAGTCAGAGGCAACAAATGACAACATATGAATTAGGAATTTGAAAAAGGTAGGATGAGGAGGAACATTTGAGGAAGTATGGGTAAGTTAAGCAGGAAAAGATGAAACTAAAGAGGAATGGAAAAACAGTAACACTAGAAGGAAGAGGACTTTGAAGGGGATCACATGCTTGATTATCACTAGAACAATCCAGATATTTTCCCAGATCAAAGCAGTCCCATAGAGATAAATTAAGAGGATTAAGGTAAACTATGTGAAGGCCCAAGAAAGGCGATAATCCCTTAGTTGAAGTATAAGTAAACAATATTTTTGTTCAACGTCTTAATCTTCCTAAATCTTTTTCCATTCTGATTAAACGTGAGTAGTGGGATTAGAGTCTGTCGACTAGCCTATATGCCTTGTCGTTTTGTTTGCTGATCAAACAGTCGTGAATGCAGTGTTTTTATTGGAAGGAGTAAATACTTCCGCCTGTTTATCTTCACACTAAGGTGACGTACAGAGTTAGCAACGCGTTTTCATTAATAGGCGTGATGTGGATGATGATCCACTAGGGGCTGTATGGAGCCCACAATATATGAGAGAGAGAGAGAGAGAGAGAGAGAGAGAGAGAGAGAGAGAGAGAGAGACAGAGAGAGACAGAGAGAGAGAGAGAGATAGAGAGAGATTGAGAGAGAGAGAGAGAGAGAGAGAGAGAGAGAGAAGAGAGAGAGAGAGAGAGAGAGAGAGAGAGAGAGAGAGAGAGAGAGAGAGAGGGAGAGAGAGAGAGAGAAGAGAGAGAGAGAGAGAGAGAGAGAGAGAGAGAGAGAGAGAGAGAGAGAGAGAGAGAGAGAGAGAGAGAGAGAGAGGAGAAGAGAGGGCGGAGGAGAGAGAGAGAGAGAGAGG